>CAJQZJ010033222.1:6936230-6959371 GCA_907164525.1 Lophiomys imhausi | reverse complement strand
TATATATATATATATATATATATATATATATATATATATATATATATTCTTTTGGGTTGTGAGCCTAGCCTTTAATGTCTGAGCCATCTCTCCAGCCCTATATTATATAATATCAACAGTTAATATATATATATTTGAAGGAAGAAATTCAGAAAGACATCCAATGTTCATGGATTGGTGGAATTGATATTGTAAGAAAGATCATCGTACCAAATTTAATTTATGGATTCAATGCATTTCCAATCAAAATACCCACAATTTTCTTAAGGAATAGACAAAAAATTCTAAAATTCATATGGAACCTCCACCACTACCACCATCTCCAAAAACCTGGATAGCCAAAGCAATTCTGAGCAAAAAAATATTATAGATGATATTACAGACTTCAGACTGTATTACAGAGCTATAATAATGAAGGAATATTAAACTGGCACAAAATAGGCATATCAGCCAATGGAATAAAATACAAGAGCCAAGCATGAGTATTCATTACTATGTGATTTTTTTTAACAAAAAGATAAAATTATACATTGGAGAAAAGACACTATCTTCAATAAATGGTGCTGGGAAAACTGTATGTTCACAGGCAGAAGAATAAAATTAGACCCTAGAAGAAAAGAGAGGCAATATCCTATGTGATACAGGTATAAGAAAGGATATTCTAACCAGAACTCCATTAGTTTAGTAATTAAAGTCAACAATTGACAAATGGGACCTTATAAAACTAAAAGACTTCTGTACAGCCAAGAAAACAATCAATTCAGTGAAGAAGAAATTCACGCAGTGGGATTAATATTCAGAATATACAAAGAACCCAAAAATCAGAGTCAAGGAAACAAATGATCTGATTAAAATGTGGGCTTAAAATCTAAACAGAGAGTTCTTTTTAAATTTTTTAAAAATATTTATTTATTCAGGTTACATCTCAATCACAGTGTCTTCTTTCTACACTCTTTTGTTTGAATGACAGTGTCTTTTGCCTTACAGAAGCTTTTCAGTTTCATGAGGTCCCATTTATTAATTGTTGGTCTTACAGCCTGAGCTGTTGGTGTTCTGTTCAGGAAGTTGTCACCTGTGACAATGAGTTCAAGGGTTTTACCCACTTTCTCTTCTAATAGATTTAGTGTGTCCGGCCTTATGTTAAGGTCTTTGATTCACTTGGACTTAAGTTTTGCACAAGGTGATAAGTATGGGTCTAATTTCATTCTGTTACATGTCAACATCCAGTTGGACCAGCACCATTTGTTGAAGATGCTGTCCTTTTTCCATTGTATGGTTTTGGCTTCTTTGTAAAAAATTAAGTGACCATAGGTATGTGGGTTCATTTCTGGGTCTTAAATTCGATTCCATTGATCCACTGGCCTGTTTCTATACCAGTACCATGCTGTTTTTATTACTATTGCTCTGTAGTAGAGCTTGAAATCTGGGATGGTCACACCTCCAGAAGCTGATAAACACCTTCAGCAAGATGGCTGGATCAAAATTAATTAACCTTCTTTATACAACAAATAAATACATCCAGTTATAGGAGCACCATTTGTTGAAGATGCTGTCCTTTTTCCACTGTGTGGTTTTGACTTCTTTTTCATTTCCTCTAAAATCAGGGACAAGGCAAGGATACCCATTCTCCCCATATCTCTTCAACACATTACTTGAAGTTCTAGCTAGAGAAATAATACAACTAAAGTAGATCAAGGGGATACAAATCAGAAAGGAAAAAGTTAAATTATCTTTATTCACAGATGATATAATAGTATACATAAGTGATCCCCAAAATTCCACCAGAGAGCTACTACAACTGATAAACACACTCAGCAAAGTGGCTGGATACAAAATCAATTCAAAAAATTAGAAGCTCTTCTTTACATAAAAGATAAATGGGCCAAGAAAGAAATCAGGGAAACAACACCCTTCATAATAGCCACAAACAATATAAAATACCTGGGGGTAATTCTAACCAAGCAAGTAAAAGACCTGTGTGACAAGAATTTCAAGTCCTTGAAGAAGGAAATTGATAGGCCATCAGAAGATGGAAAAGATCTCCCATGCTCATGGATAGGTAGGATCAACATAATAAAAATGGCCATCCTACCAAAAGAAATATACAGATTCAATGGAATTCCTATAAAAATACCACCACAATTCTTTATAGACCTGGAAAAAGCAATTCTCAACTTCATATGGAATAACAAAAAGCCCAAAATAGCTAAACAGAGAGTTCTTTTTTTTTCTTTTTAAACCCTCTTTCTTCTTTTTTTTTTTTTTACATTTTTTCCTTTATTTTTTATTTCTTCAAGTTACATCTCAATCGCAGTCCCCTCCCTATTCCCCCTCCAGTCCCACCCTCCCACCCTCAACCCCCCATCCTCTTCCCTTTTTTTCTTTTAAGTTTAAGGTATATCTTATTTCCCCCTACAGTTTCTCCTTTCAGTCCAACAAATGGCCCTTTCTCTTATAATAATAAATACAATACAGTACAACAGAGGTAATTATGCCACAGTTATGAGGGTTATATGGCTTAACGTACATTCCCAATGACCAGTCCATATGTATTTGATACATGACTTTAACATTCTACTATCTAAACATCTCCATGAGTTTAAAGTTCTATATCTGACTCAACATTCATACTAATTGCAACACAATTTTAAAAGTATCTTCTTAGATCTATAACACTCTCTTGACTCCTAAACAACTCAAAATTTAATTATGAGACTTTATCTGTTCTTCAATCACGTCAGAGACCTGAGAGGGATAAATATATCTGATTTTATAGGAAGTACAGGGTCTGCAGCTTCCCAAACTAAGAAATGACATACCAGTGGCTGCCTGGACAGTTCCCATTTTCTCTTCATACATTACAGCATCGCTCTTCAGTTGTTTGGCCCCACTTCTCTGACAGACATTGATTGTAGCGCAGGGGTTATGAAGGACTTGCCTACCCTGTCTTGGCAGACCTAGGCTGTCGACTTACCTGCTTCCAGGTTTTGTCCTTTTTGGACAGCATTCTGTCTACAGTTGGAGCAAGGGGCTTTTCCTACCAAGAGATAGGCTTGCGACTAATTCAGTCATCTCCCACTGGAGATTCTTCGATGCTCATCTTCTACTTGGAGGAGAATAGAGGGTGCTGTCAGGAGTTGATATGTCTTGATATAAAAAAAACGTAAAGTTGCGAAAACATCTTTGAATGCTATATTCTGCAGATCTCTTGAGGTTTTTGAAGAGGCCCTATCTATCTCTTATATTAGGGTAAGCAGATGTTGCTTGTCTCTTAGCAGGTTTATTTCTGATTAGCTTAGCAAGTAACTATAATAGTCTGTCAGAGTACTTAACAGAATGACTGGCTTGCATAACCATTAGTTTGCATTTCTTAATTATCCTAAACAGTTCATGACAGTTAGTAGTAAAAGGCTGAAACATCACATTTCATTTTTTTTCTTTACCTCCTAACCCTTCCATCCCATTTCTCTGGGGTGGGATGTCCTTATATAACAGTCCCTCATCTCAGTTGAGAGGTCGTATGAGGGCCAAGAGCCTCTTCATTTATTGGAGATCTATGAAGCAGTACCATCAGTGAAAAGTGTCTTGTTGCCTGGGAGAGAGAACTGCTAAACAAACAAATCAATAAGCATACAATAGATAAAAAAGACTTAAAAACAGAAAAAATATAACTAATATATAAAAAATAAATAAAAAATAAAAATTACAAATAAGAAGTCCATGTCCAAGTTCCCTTTGGTGTGATAGTTGTAGTATTGATACCTTCTACTATATAGCTAAAATCCTACTATAAGTGAATAGATGGCATATGTGTCCTTCTGAGTCTGGGTTAGTTCACTCAGGATGAGCTTTTCTAGTTCCATCCATTTGGCTGCAAATTGCATAATTTCATTGTTTCTGATAGCTGAATAATATTCCATTGTGTAGATGTACCACAGTTTTTTAACCCATTCTTCAGTTGAGGGACATCTGGGTTGTTTCCAGTTTCTAGCTATTACAAATAAGGCTACTATAAACATAGATGAGGAAACTTCCTTATGATTCCGTGAAGAGGCATTTGGGTGTATACCCAGAAGTGGTATGGCTGGGTCCTGAGGCAGAGCTATTCCAAGTTTTTAAAGATATCGCCAGACTGACCTCCATAGTGGTTGCACAAGCCTGCATTCCCACCAGCAATGGAGTAGGGTACCCCTTTCTCCACACCCTCACCAGCATGTGCTGTCATTTGAGTTTTTGATCTTAGCCATTCTTACAGGTGTGAGATGGAATCTCAGAGTCATCTTGAGTTGCATTTCTCTGATGACTAAGGATGTTTAGCATTTCTTCAAGTGTCTCTCAGCCATTAGGGATTCCTCCTTTGTGAATTCTCTATTTAGCTCTGTCCCCCATTTTTTGATTGGATTATTTGGTTTCTTGGCATTTAATTTCTTGAGTTCTTTGTAGATTTTTCTTAATAGAAGGAATGAAAATGTCTAAGAAATACTCAAAAAGCATTCATCGTTCTTTTTTTGTCATTATTTTTACTGGATGGTTTTTATTCTTTTTTCTTTTACTTTTTTTTAAAAAAATATTTATGTATTTATTCATTTATTTTTCTTCAAGTTACATCTCAATCGTATGTCATTTCTTAGTTTAGGAAACTGCTGCCCTTGCCCTTCCCGTGTAATCAGATATGTTTATTCCTTTCAGATCTCTGATGTGGTTGAAGACTAGATAGTTAGAGTCTCCTAGTTAAATTTTGAGTTGTTTAGGAATTAAGAGGATGTTCTGGATCTAAGAAGATGTTTTTAAAATTTGATGCAAGTTAGGATGGAAGCTGAGTTGGATATAGAACTTTAAACTCATGGAGATGGTTGGATAGCAGAATGTTAAATTCAGGTGCCAAATTCGTATGGACTGGACGTTGGGAATATATGCCAAGCCTTATAATTCTCATAAATGTGGCCCAATTTTTTTCTTTTTCTTTGTATTTTATTTGTTGTTTTAACAGAAAGTGCCATTTGTTGGACTGAAATGGGAAGCTGTTTGGGGGGGACAGTTATACCTTAAACTTAAAAAAAAAGAAGTTGATTGGGGGGGTGAGGTGGGAGAGGGTAGGAGGGTGGGACCAGAGCGGGGAGTAGGGGGGGATTGCAATTGAGATGCATTCATCATAGTTAGCAATTTCAGAAATGCAAATTAAAACAACATTGAGATTTTATCTCAGCCCAACCAGAATGGATAAATCAACAACTGACAACAAATCCTGGTGATGTTTGTGGGGAAGAGGAATCCTCATATTCACTGTTGGAGTAGATGCAAATTGGTATATTCACTCTGGAAATCAATATGGATAATCCCCCCAAAATCTAAATACAAATCTACCTTATGACCCAGGCATACTACTCTGGCTTCTATATACCCAAAGAACTTGACATTCTGTTTCACAGATACTTCCTCAGCAAGGTACTTAGCTACCCTACTTACAATATCAAGGAAACCAAAACAGCACAAATGTCCTTTCCACTCATGAATGTATAAGAACAATGTAGTATATATACACAATGGAATACTACTCAGCTGTAACAAAAAGTGATTCAATTTTGAGGTAAATGGATGGACGTAGAAAAGATTATATTGAGTGAGGAAACTCAGACCCAGAAAGACAAATTCTGCATGTTTTTTCTCATTTGTGGTTTTTATCCACAAATCCTCAGATGTGAGTATGGAACATGGAGTAACCATAGAACCCAGGCAAGTATGAAGAGACCATAGGTGGAGTGGGTACTTGGAGTGGAGTAGCAGGATACAAGTGATATGAAGTGGGAAAAGAGGTAATTGGGAGAGGATCTACCAGGGCAGGGAGGAGGCCAATACAAAAGGAGAATGAGGGACCAAGGATGAGGGACAAATAATACCAATGCTATTTGGTAAGCCCTCAAATAATCATATTATTTTAAATTTACCTAAAATTATATACAATACATATAAATATATGCACACACATTACACACACACACACACACACACACACACACACACACAGAGAGAGAGAGAGAGAGAGAGAGAGAGAGAGAGAGAGAGAGAGACATATATGTTAATATAAATGTTGTTTGGTGGAAGTTAAGCCAGTTAGGCTGACAATGCTCCCCACAAAAATCATAAACTAACAAGAGCCTAATACCAGGCACAAGAAACATCTTTTCGGATGGTTGGTCAGGGTAGACCAAGTGCCCTCTAAAACAATACAGATTATAGGTGTAGCCTTTGGTGGTCTCTCAAGGGTCAAGGGTTGGGCTCTTGTTGCTGAAGACAACATACTTAGGACACAGGACTCAGATGATTCAAGCTTTATCTCACCTGAAAGTCTCTTTCCTATGGCCTAGATCCCATGGTTCCAGCAAATAAAATGAAACTGTCAAGGAAAGGAAGCAATTATAGAGTTTACCCAGCTACAACACCTATGAGCCACAACAATGTCTAATATAGCAAGATATATGAAAAGGTGCAATAAGTGGCACTCATATGTCAGTGATAACTACTAACTAATTGGGCACAAGGTCCATTCAACAGAAGGCAAATCGTGCCTGGTAGTAGAAACCTAGCCAGTTTCCCAGGGCTAGTGAAGTCATGGATATTAGAAAAGAATCTATTACCACCAATTGCTAGACAGGTATAAGTCTGTCTTTTTTAAAAATAAATAAATTTATTTATTTGTTGCTTCAGGTTACATCTCCATCATTTTGTCCTCTTTCGCCCCTTCCCAGCTCCACCCTCCCACCTTCTACCCCCTAACCCTTCCATCCCACTCCTCTGGAGTGGAGTGTCCCTACATAACAGTTTCCTGCCCCAGTTCAGCAGTCATATGAGGGCCAAGAGCCTCCTCATACACTGAGGGCCTACAAGGCAGCACCACTAGGGCAAAGTGTCTCATTGACAGGGAGGGAAAACTAAAAAACAAACAAACAAACAAACAAACCAAAAAGTCTATGTTCATGTTCCCTTTGGTGCATTGGTGGTAATATAGATATCCTGTACTATATAGCTAAAATCCTACTATAAGTGAATAGATGCCATATGCATCCTTCTGAGTCTAGGTTAGCTCACTCAGGAAGCTTCTCTAGTTCCATCCATTTGGCTGCAAATTGCATAATTTCATTGTTTCTGATAGCTGAGCAAAAGACACTGTCATTCGAACAAAACAGCAACCTACAGACTGGGAGAAAATCTTCACCAACCCCACATCTGACAGAGGGCTAATATCCAAAATCTACAAAGAACTCAAGAAATTAAATGCCAAGAACCAAATAATCCAATCAAAAAATGGGGGACGGAGCTAAATAGAGAATTCACAAAGGAGGAATCCCTAATGGCTGAGAGACACTTGAAGAAATGCTAAACATCCTTAGTCATCAGAGAAATGCAACTCAAGAGGACTCTGAGATTCCATCTCACATCTGTCAGAATGGCTAAGATCAAAAGCTCAAATGACAACACATGCTGGCAAGGTTGTGGAGAAAGGGGAACCCTCCTCCATTGCTGGTGGGAGTGCAGGCTTGTGCAACCACTATGGAGGTCAGTATGGCCATATCTTAGAAAACTTGGAATAGCTTTGCCTCAGGACCCAGCCATACCACTTCTGGGTATACACCCAAATGACTCCTCACTGAATCGTAAGGAAGTTTCCTCATCTATGTTCATAGCAGCCTTGTTTGTAATAGCTAGAAACTGGAAACAACCCAGATGTCCCTCAACCGAAGAATGGATTAAAAAAACTGTGGTACATCTAAGTCTAAGTCTTAAACTTATATCCACAAATAACTATAGTCACTACCCACAACCCCGTACCGTATTCATTTCTTTTTTTTTTTGGTTTTTTCGAGACAGGGTTTCTCTGAATATCTCTGGCTGTCCTGGACTCGCTTTGTAGACCAGGCTGGCCTCGAACTCACAAAGATCCGCCTGCCTCTGCCTCCCAAGTGCTGGGATTAAAGGCGTGCGCCACCACCGCCCGGCAAAGAAGCTTTTCTTTAAGCCAAATGGAGACTCTCCCAGAAATTCACAACTGTATATAATACAGATATGCTTTGAGCCCAGCCCCAACAGATAATAGCTACATCACAGCTCCTGTATCTATGGCTCAGGGAACATCACAGGAGAAGAGATGGAAAGATTGAGTTAGAATACCACAAGTCTGCCATGAAATAGTCTCTCCTAGAAATGGCTGCATAAACAGCACCAGAGCAGTTGCAATATCAATGTGGAATGCTGGAATGTGGAAATAACAATTGCATTGTTAATGTAAAATGAAAAAAATTTCATGGGGTCCTACCTCTAGGCAAAGAATTATAGACAACTCTTGACTACTAGGAGAAGGAAAAATATCCTCTCTCAAGGATGAGACCTATTATTGGTTAGTCAATGCAGAGTGGCCAGCCATAAATCATACATACAGACAGCAAAAATGGACTCATCAGTTGCATTTGTACATACATACACATACACATGCATGTATGTAACAGTAATAAATAAAAAGAGGCTATCAACTTGAAAGTGGGAGGGGCATGGGAAGGTGTGTAGAGAGGAAAGAGAGGAGGGAAAGTAATATAATTCTATTTCAATTAAAAACACATTTAAAAAATACTTGTAAAATAATATGTTTCCTTGAGCTTTAACCCATTTATATTTAAAGTAGTTACTGATAGAGATGTGCTGCCATTTTTTCAGTTCTTGTCTTTATGACTTCCTCTCTTCCTTCCTTCCTTTTTTTCTTTTTCTGTAGGGGTATGCTTTAATTTCCTTTCTCTTTAATTTTTGGTCTCAGTGGATTCCATGAGTTTAGACAAACCATTTCATAGCTACAAAGGTCCATCTTAATTTAATAAATCAATAATTTAATTTTGTTTGCAAATGAAAGCAAAAACTCCTAAAATTTTACATCTTATCTTCTCCTTCATATTATGCTATTGTTTTCATGATTTACATTTTATAGTTTTACTCCTTAATGAACCTTCATTTTCTGTGTGTGCCATTGCATAATTAAAGTTGATTTCTACACTACGAATTCAGTATTATTGCACTATGAACTTGAAGGTGGTAGCTTTTATGTGTTAAATGTTAGACCAAAGGCACCTCTCTGAAATGACGAACACAATATGGCGGTGCTTTGTCTTAGTATTTTTCCTATTGTATTGTGTGGTTTGGTGAAACCAATTAGGTCGTAAAGCCATCCTACTGTCTTCTCATTGTTCAGGGCAGGCTAATCTCCAGTGTATAATTGGTCCATATTACTTGCTATATGGAACACTTGGGTGTTCTGTTCTTTCCTGAGTTTTTTGTTTGTTTTGTCATACTAATCCATTTCTTGTTCATGTGAACTTGTAGTAGTAGAGACTGATTCATGGTTCCTCTGCTTTTCCCTATCAAATACTTCTCATAGGAATTCTATCTGCCCTCAACAATATTCTGTGCCCAGGACTGACTTTTGTTTTATGCCTTAGTTGTCTCTTAGGAGTGTGCAGTATCTTGAGTTAGGCAAAGGATACTCAGATTTCAAAATTGTTTTGCTATAGGAGAGACATAGATTTTTGCTTCCTGCTTGGTATCAGTGCTGGTATTCTTTCTACTCATTGTACCAATTCTATTGCATGAAGCAAAGTTAGCATATGAAGCAAACTACAGCTACGGGAACTGCCTTTACCTAGTGCTCATTCTTCTTACATTTTGGGTGTTTTCCAGTCTTTTCTATTTTATTGAATTTTTCCATTTTTCTCCTGCAGTTGTTAGTGAGAGGCTGAGCTAAGATGATTGGGAATTGCCATCTGGATTCCCTTAGAGCCCAAATGCATGTCCCGTTAGAAAATATTCTTGTGGTTAACTTTATGCTTCAACCAGACACTGTGGCAAATTGCATAGAGGAGAGCTATGTGAAATTTGTCAATGGATACTATGCTCCATTAGTTAGGCTGGAATGAGGTCTGATATATAGCACAATAGGGTGAATATAATTAATAATAATGTGCTGAGAATCTTGTAGAAGAGAGGATTGAAGGTGTTAGATGGTTTGATCATTGTTTAATGTGCACAAGAGTCAGGACAAGCCATTGTGTTTCATAGGGTTACAAGTGGTTCAATCATAAAATGTTAATTTAGTTAAGACTTCTATTAGCCTATAATTATCTAATATTTTCCCTAATGTCAGGATCAAACATATTTATTTGTATCCCAACTTTTTTCTTATCCCCGTGACCATCTTCTACTACTAAAGGTTAATAATTTTTTAACATTTGCATTCAATATTATAAACATTCACATTAAAATTCTCTTACATTTTATGTGTTAATGTTTATTTTTAGGCACAATTTTTATACACAAGATTCTTGCTCTTGAGAACTTTGATTAGATTGTGCTGGAAAGTGAGAATTTTTTTGTTCAAAGCATCATAGCATTAACATATGACTAATTTTGTACAGTTTTTATTGTGTGTAATATTGTAGGTGTGGATATAACTGCTTATTCTGAGAGTGTTACTGTAGCATCCATCACCTCTAAAAATTCCTCTTACCCTTTGTGGTGATGATGATGTTAACAGTGGTGACAGCGATAGTGGTGACTGTGATGATGATGATGATGATGATGATGATGGTGATGATGAGTACCATTGCTAATTAGCTTTGGTATTAACCTTTTAGTAAGCTCTGCCATCTTAGCAAATCATTAAGCTATATAATACATAGTGCAATTTTATTTTTTCTTAATTTTCTCTTGTGAGGTCCTACTTGTGTCAAATATTTCTGAATTCTGACATTTCTGAGGATTCTCTTCTATTGATTAATATGAGTAATAAGTTTGATCTTTTTAAAAATGATTTAATTTTTACTTTATGGTTACATATGTGTGCCTGAGTATATATATGAATACCATATGTATGCAGATGCCTAAAGAGACCAGAAGGGATCATTAAATCCCCTGGAACTAGAGTTACAGTTGGTTGTGAACTACCATGTGCAATCTAGGGATTGAACCAGGTTCTCTGGAAGAGCAGCAGGTGCTCTTAAAATCTGAGCCATCCCTCTAGTTGATTCTTCATGTAATGTTTTTCTTCATTCCCCCCACAATAAATAAAGTGTTACCACAGTACCTGTTCCCATATCAAGTTATGGTAGAAAAATTTTTGTTAAAATGATATTTTGCTTTGTTTAAAATCTATTGTTTATTTGCCTGCTTGTATGTATGCTCAAAGACCTTATTTATATTTTTCCTTCAAACTCAAAATAATTCTATGTCATATTAGACACAGTTTTTTTTTTTTTATTCAACTTACCTTTGGCCTGGTTGCCTACTTGTATCTTTGGCTTTAATTTAGCTATGCATTATTAATTTCCATATTTGCTTTGGTTTCTACTGTTGAGGCATTTTCAAGCAACAGATAAAAATATCCTTCCTCATACTACTCAGCCACCAGTAACAACGAAATCATGCAATTTGCAGCCAATTGGATGGATCTAGAGAATCTCATCCTGAGTGAGCTAACATAGACTCAGAAGGATGCACATGGCATCTATTCAGTTATAGTCGGATTTTAGCCATATAGTACAGAATAACTATACTATAACCAATGCACAAAAGGGAACATGGACATAGGCTTTGTTTCCTGTCAATGAGACCCTTTGCCCTAGTGATGCTGCCTTGTAGGCCCCCAGTGTATGAGGAGGCTCTTGGCTCTCATATGACTGCTGAACTGGGGTGGGGAACTGTTATGTAGGGACACTCCACTCCAGAGAAGTGTGATGGAAGTGATAGGGGGTAGAGGGTGGGAGGGCAGGACTGGGAGGGGTGGAAAGAGGGCACTGTGATGAAGATGTAACCTGAAGTAATAAATAAATATTAAATAATAAAAAATTCATTCCTCAAAGATCACTGAACTTGCTGATGACCACCTGCATAACTAACTCCAGGTTCAACAAGACCCTGTTTTGAGATAGAGAGCTGAAGTATCGAGGGCAGGACACCCAATGTCCTCCCTCAGCTTCCACAGGCCAGCATGGGCTTCCACACCTGTACACTTGTCTATACACTAAATATACTGTACCACTGCATACTCATAGCACACTGTGCACACACACATGCACACACACACATACACACACACAGCATGCATACACATACACAGGAACAAACCATAGCTATGCATCTCACACATAACACAAACTCCAATAGTACACACAACACACACTGCATGCACACATACACATACACACATAGCACAATATCCACACCCTATCCACACAAATCCTCATAAACACTATATTGTCTTCCCATACCCACACACTATCCTTCCTTAGTTCCCTTGCTCATTGGTTCCTGGCCCCTTGGCATTTCTTCAGTATCATGGGAGAGTGCCGGGCATCACACTCATAACTTGCTGCTTTTTTTTTTCGTTGTAGTTGTTATGTCCATTCCATCCTTCCTTGTCCCTGGCTTATTATGTATGTATTTTTTTTCCTGTAACTTTTGTCTTAGTTTTCTGGACAGTGACTACTTGTTCCATCTTCTGTTATACCTTTCTCTTAGACCAACTAGACACTGTTTTCTCAGTCCTCTTTGAAGTTATATATTTCCATGAAATTAACATTTTCCAAAGAGCTGAACCAAGTTGGTTCTAGACCCAATTCATATAAAAAAATGCTCGTTGTGTTCTCTTCATGCCCCTCCTCATGCAATAGAAACTGTGATATGACAATAGGGGGTTACAGTTCCCGAATGACTCGGTGAAGGAGAAATGTTTGTTAATCAGAAACTTCTGTTTCAGTCACAGGCCAATAACTCACTTTCTTAATCCCCTGAAATATGTTGTGTTTATTTGTCATGGAGTAGTACTGTAATTAACATTAATCCCCTAAAATTGTTGCTTATGTTTTCGGGCCTCTGATTATAAAACCCATGCCTTTGACATCCTTTTGAGATGGTCAGCTTTCTCTAATTGTCTCTGAGTACTGTATTAGTCTCTGCAATGACAATCCATTCACTTTGTGTTGTGTGAAATTCTATGGTAAGCTTATCTTTGCTTATCATTTAAGAAGAATACATTTTTCAGCAGAGAGGTGGCTGACACATGCCTTTGGGATTTATTTTACTTGACTGTACTAATTTTATTCTTATTTTATGCTCAGAGTCTTTCCAGAGGTATTAAGGAACAATTGTAACCCACTAGAATTACTTGGGCCTTTGGTAACATAAACAAACATACAAAATGCCGTGGAGCCATGTGCTTTAGCATCTGCAGTCACGTGTGTTTCCTAATTCCCATGTCAACTATGATGCTTCAGAACCATTCACCTACTCCCTCCAAACATGCCCCTTCTTCAGGCCCTGTTACATTTTTTTGTGATACAATTTTCCGTGCTCAAGAACATATTGGTATTAAGCAGTGACTAGAATGTAGGTCATCTCACAAATAGTGCTGTTTTAAAAGGCAAAGACAGAAATACAGTTGTTTGTTAGCATGGACTTGGGCCACAGGTATAAGGATCAGAGGAAGCCCTGGGCGAATGAAGTCCCAAGAACATGTGTGCTGTTAGCATGGGCATGCCATGAGCCTCAGACCTATAGAGAGAATGGCAAAGCCTTCTTCTCAGGGTAAGGCTGAGAAGGAAAAGAGAAAGGCTTCCCTCTAGTCCATGTTTGTATATTGGCAGAGCGTGCAGAAAATGTTCACTATGGCCTTCTCCCCTGAATGTTTATGGCTTGAAGACTGTTCCCTGACAGAGACTGGTCCTACTAAGACTAACTAAACCTGTTTCCTTGATCTGTCTGAATACCATAAACCCTGCCTACTTGATTATCTAATAACCTCCTGTCATGGTTCAGTTGTATGCAATAACTCCTCTCCCTGGTCATCTCTATATAAAGAACATGCTGAGCTTCTAGAGTACAGTGCTTTCTTCAGCAGAGAGCCCAGACCATCTGATCCTACATTTTCTGTCTGTTTCTGTCTTTTCTTCATTATCTCACCAGCCCAGGCAGGTTCAAGTTTTTGGAAGCCATGCAAGGACATGTCACGTTGGTTTTCTGAAAATACAGATCATTGCCTCTATCTACCATCTGAATTCCTGTTGAGTAGTTCTGAGTTTGAGTGTAGGGTTTCACATTTTTTTAAAACTTCTAGGTAATTTTCAGTATATAGGAAAAAACCTCTTTGGAATTCTATCAACAGTAAGATAATTAAAAATTAATTTTCTTACAACTCATGTTATCACTGATGAATACATAAACCAAAAAAAACGTATGCTCTACCAAAAAATGTTATTGATCTTTAAAAAGAATAGAAACTATGGCATATGGTTCGTGGTGCAATATGGGTGAAAATTTACATTATGCTAAAAGACATAAGCTTGCCAAAAACTGAAAAGACAAAGATTGAATTATTCTACCTATGTGGAGTATCTAGAAGAGTCAACTTCATAGACAAAAATGAAGGTTTATATTCTATGAATATTTTAACATGATTTAAAAATAATGATTTTTTTAAAAACTGGCCTGTGAGGCCTCTTTTTTATTTTTTAAATTTATTTATTTTTTATTTCTTCAAGTTACATCTCAATCACAATCCTCTTCCTATTCTGCCCTTCAGTCCCACCCTCCCACCCTCTTCCCCCTCAACACCCCCATCTGATTCTTTTTTTTTAATTTAAGGTATATCTTTTTCCCCTCAACAGCACCCCCTTCAGTCTCTTTCTCTTATAACAACAAACACAATACAAAACAACAAAAATAATTAGGCCACAATTATGAGAATTATAAGGCTTAGCATACATTCCCAATGTCCAGTCCATGCGTATTTGGCAACTGACTTTAACATTAAAGATGGCTGTGTGAAAAAGGCTTTTCCTGGACAGGAAAAATGGAACAGCTCACTGATATGGAACTTAATGAAGGACAGCTTGGAAGGAACCGAACAATGATGAGCTTACCAACTTGCCTCACACGAAACATTCTCCAAATTCACAGGAAATAATGAGTAAGCCCAGTGCAAGGGGCTCAAGTGGGTTGTATGCACGCACCCCACAGATTTGGAAAAAAGGGACAGCTAGCATTCCTTAGTCCACACTGGAATTCAAGACCAAGATGCTCAACTTCCTCAATGGTTTAGTATAAGCTGTGCAAACACCAAGCTGTGTGAGTTTCGTCTGGTTATGACTTGGTACAGTTGCAGCTGCCACACTTCCCTGAGAAAATCATAACAACTTGGTCCTGTTGACCGGAGAAATATAGATTCAAGGAATTTGCTCTTGACAGCATTTTTCAGAGTGAACCACTCTGTGGTCAGTGGAGGCTTCCAGCTGGAGTGTCTGAAAATAAAAACATTTCATAAGCATACACAGAGGATCTTAGAATAGCATGTGTGGGGGGGACAGGCTCTTTTGTTCTCAAGCAGGACCCAGCAGCTCAGTTTTTTAGCAGCTGATGACAGTGGAATGTAAGAAAACTCACGGTCTCGCTATGAGCATCCATGAAGGATGCGTCTGCCTCAGCTGTTAGGGCCCCAGTCTATGTTTTCTTTTCTTTTTTAATATGCTTATGATGCAGTGTCTTTTAAGTGGAAAAACAGTCTATCCAAACAGTTTTCTAAGCAAGACACTTTAGTGCCATGACTATTGAGAAAACAATGTTGCTTTCAAATGGAAGGCAAAACCAATATTCTGTTTCATTTCACACTTTATAGGCAAAGGCATAATCTACATGTTCCCAATGGGCTCAGCCTTTCCTGCCAAGCCATATTTAGCACAGTGGTATCCCACAGAAAGCTACTGTTTGCAGAGTGTTCTACTTTTCAGTTGGATTAGGGGGATACAGGCTTCTATATTTGTGCTGGCTTTGCTTTTAAACAGGAAGAAATGTTATTTTATGTTACAATTAAGGACAAACAAGGAGAACATTATTTAAGAGGAGCTCTTGGTGATTAGTGGTAATATTGCATGAAGATAATTTGATAATACATCAATAGAAAACATGAATGTAATCATATCTAAAATTGAGAGCTCAATTTCATTTACGTCCTATGTTTTTTTCTGTTTCTGTCTCCTCTAACATTTATTACTGCACCTTTCTACTTACTTTCAGATTACTGTATTATTTTCTTTCAAGATTATTAAGGTGTAATCTTAGACAATTTTTTAAATTTGAGAACTTCTTTGAAAATGATACAATGCTATGAATTTTCCTCTAATAGTTTTGTTAGCTGCATCCCACAAAGGTTACCATGCTGTATTTTAATTTAATTAAATCAAATGCTTTTAAATTCCCTTTGTGGTTTTTTCTTTGGTCCTTTAGTTATTTAGAGGCATGCGTTATAAATTTCCAAATATTTGAGGACTTCAAAAAATTAATCTTAGTGCCGGGCATGGTGTGTATTCCTCTAATCCCAGCATTTGGGAGGTAGAGGCATGTGGATCTCTGTGTGTTCAAGTTCGAGGCCAGCCTGGTCTACAATTCAAGTCCAGGACAACCAGGGCTATTACACAGAGAAACCCTGTCTCAAAACAACAACAACAACAAAAATTAATCTTGTCGTTAATTTTGAATTTTGTTATCTTGAGATCAAGGACTATATTTTACATGGATTCAATCTTTGAAATATTTATTGGCACTTTTATGGACCCACATGTAAGAATATTATAAAAGTATCATTTCAGCTTATTCACTCTAGCATTTTCATGTCATGTTTAGTCATTTTACTTCTATTCCAACCCACATACGTTGTTACTGATTTTGTTTTTAAAATGTCTTAAAGAGCTTCATCATTTTGAAAGAGAAAAATATTATAAATGCACCAATTTGACTTTTCCCAGATAGTTCCTGTTTGTAGCATCTAATTATTTCCTGAACATTCCATTTCTGTCCTCATTTTCTTCTTGTCTATTGATACTGTCATTGTTCAGATCTTCTTTAATTAGCCATTACTAAGAGAAAGCTGACCTCCTGGTATTCTGGCTCTTAAAATCTTTCTGCCTTCTCTTCCATGTAGTTCCCTCAGGAGCTGTGCTGCAGACATACCCACTGGGACAGGGCTTCCCAGGACCCGTGGATCTCAGCATTGTGTCCGGTTGTGCTTTGCTATGGTCTCCATCTGCTGTAAAAAGAAGCTTCTTTGATGAGGGGTGAGAGCCACAGTTGCTGAGGTGATAAAGATAAGATTGAGGATGCAATAAGGAATTGTGCTGGTCTAGAATAGTGGTGGTGGCAGATTCTCTTCTAAGTTCCATGACCTAGGAATTAGGTTTGGATGATGATTGACTATGTTTGTAGTACTGGGCATTTTCTCCCTTCTGTTAAGTGGGCCTTAAGTACCTTACAGCCATTGGTTCCCACCAACATGTGAGTGCTGATGGGAATATGGACTCTTCTCAGGCCAATATCTGCTTTACTGCTTGTGCATTTTCAGCCTTGGACTTGGGTGGGTTTTTTTTAATGTATTCACACATATACCTATTTAAAACACAAAGGTGTGTTTTTATAGTCAGAGATTTCTTTCTAATTTACTTATTTTGAACTTGCCATCCTCCTGCCTTGCTCCCAAGTGCTGGGATTATATTACTGTGCTCAGTTTTACACAAATTTCCCCTTTCATAATTTTTGGCTACACATCATAGCTCTCTTGGCTTTTTTGTATGGTATCCTAAGAAGACTGAAAGTCTGTCTGGATTTTCTCAGCACTATAGGCTGGAAACTACTTCTATGCCATCGTTTGGAACACTGTTATACATGTCTTAAAGTCATTGCATCATTTGTAGATCTATGAAGGCCAGCAACAGGAGAAGATAGTTCTGTATAATCATATTCTGCTAACATTGAATTGGTATTCCTCAACTTTTATTTTCTGCTTGAGTTTATATTTAGGAGGTAGTAAGATAATAGGAAGGTATTAGTGCATGGACACAGTCAATTCAGGCACAAGTTAAAACTCCATCTAAATATATATTAATTGTCAAATCCATGATTTTTTTTCTTTTGTTTTGATAACATTCATTGAATATATGCTTTATACTGGACACTGTGTGCTTTTTTCAGTCTTCCTTTGACATTTGTAAAATATGAACCATTAATATGAGTTCTTCATGATATCTTGTGAAAATGGCTATGAGTTATTCTACTTTGTTAATGATTTTTGAAATGTGACCTCAAATACCCTAACATCACAAGGTCTCCATTCCTTTTCTCATGAAGCTCAGACTCCCTTGTGACTGGCTCAGGTCTGTGTATTGTGGTAGGAGTGAGGTGGCATGTCCTGAGCTGATGGATGGACTATGCTAGTAGGGTGAAGGGCAGGGAGTAGGGAGTGTGTGCTCTGAGCTGGTTTTTAAGGAGTTCCTAGTCTTCAACTCACATTCTGGTGTCTTTTGTCTGTCATGTTTTGTCTGTCATGTGAGTAGACCCTAGAGAACCAGAGAAACAGTGGAAGAAGATATTGGTTATTCTCACATGCCAAATCACCTGAAATTGACCTCACTGTATGCAGAACTTCTTTATTATTATACACTATGCTCAGTTTCTGCAGCTGATATCTACTGAGATGGCTGCAATCAGAACTTCTCAGTTAAGGCCAGCCTCCATGGTTACCCTGTCAAATTGGGAGCTGAAGTATGTCTGTTGTTACAATTCTCTGTACTACTCCACTCTTTAAGGGTAACTCATTAGTAACACAGGCTAGCTCACAGATTAACTCATATTGTTACAGAGATTGAAGAATAGGCAGTGAAAGTTCATAGCACAATGCCTAATATGTAGTAGGTACTCATAGATGCTTTGAATTTTTGCTTTAAATGTCATTGTAAGATAAGGATATGTCAGATTGGGGAGGAAAAAATATTTATCACCTCTGAATGCTTTCTTAATTTTGAGTTATTTATATATGGTATTTCAACTGACCTATACATGTATGTGTGTGTATTTGTATACATATATATATATCACATTTGCATATGTAGACATAAATAAGTTCATGCATATACACCTATTAAAGAAGCAAAAATTATATAATAATTTAGTATACCATTTACATAGTGATAGCATGGCCTATTAATAATATATAGTAATCTTTTTTGTTTGTTTATTTATTACTTCAAGTTACATCTCCATCACAATGCCCTCATTGTACCCTCCCAGTTCCACTGTCTCCTCCCTCTCCCTTCTCTCCTACTCCTCTGGAATAGAGTGTCCCTACATATCAGTCCCCAACCCCAGTTCAGCACTCATATGAGGACTAAGAGCTTCCTCATATATTGGGTATACAAGCTATAATTTCTTCCAAGTTGCTCCACAGGTACCCCCAAAGCACAGATAGTATCGAACTCTTTATACACTCTGTTTTTTTTTTCCCCTGTAGCCCTTAATTATAAGACAATGCACTCGGGTTGGCTATGTGGACTCATTGAAGAGACAGCATGGACAGTTGTGTGTGCATATTTGAATAAAACATTCAAAATTGGATGAAGATGGATCTTTCAGGTCCCAGGTGCTTGCTGACACATAGGATACATCCTTAAACATTGATCCCATGTCTTTAATTGGCAATTTCATTATTTGAAGTGTCTGTTTTAATCATCAGATTTTATAGTATTTGATTTCCAAGTGAGGTATGGTAAAAGATGAACAATAATAATTATAAAATGGAGCAGTTATGACAACACACTAGTACAAATTATTTTGAAATTATGAATTGTTTATTTCTAGAAATAAACAGTTTTCATTTCCAGACCATAGTTGATACTTGGGTAACCGAAAATGCAGAAAAAAAAAAAGTTGTGAGGGAAATTACCATATCAGATAGTCTACGTGTGGATGAATGTGTTAAGAAGTGTAATAAGTTAGAATGCAGTAGGCATTAAAGCTATGCTAGCCAAGTATGAAATTCTGTGAGCCAGAAATGTCTGGGTGTCTTTTCTCATGCAGAATTATTATTGTAAAGGTCAGCTGTCAGACTGGTGAGATGGCTCAGTGATCTAAGGTTCTGGCCACCAAGCCTGATAACCTGAGCTCAATCCATGGGACCCACATGGTGGAAGAAGAGAACCAACTCCTTCAAGTCATCCCCTGGTCTCCACATGCACATCACGGTATGAGTATGCCCATGCAAACATGCACACATAAGATAAATAAGCAAAATGTAATGAAAATTTAAGCATTAACTTCACTGTGGGCCATATCTGTGAACATACTGGGGAATTCATGTTTTTGATTGATTGAATGGGAGATAAGTTACCTACATTGTTGTATACCTTCATTTTTTTTTAGTAAACAAGCATGGTTTAAATATTAAATTTAAGTCAGAGAAAATTTTCTCAGAGAAAATTCTATGACATCTTCCACCAAATTATATTCCCAAATTTATGTCTTCATTGAATACTACTATTCTTTGTAGCATTAGTTGCAACTCTTTTCAAATAACTATTTCTGTGCTCACAGTCAGCTCTCCTAGTCAATGTCAACTCTACTATTTCAGGGACTTGGAATTTCTCAGTGTTTGTTCTGGCTTCTAGTATAGCCTGATATAGACTTTGTAGATAGCAGTCGAGTATGTTAGGAACTGATAAATGTCAGTTGGATCTAAGCAATTCAGGCATGTGTCATGTGTATCATGAGAGAAAGGCAATGAAGGTCTGGGATCTAGACCCTGATGAATCTGAGGACATTATTGTCCATATACTCATAAGTAAAGATGCAATCTCAGGTGACAAAGGCTGCAAAAGGCATGGAGAAAACAGAAACATTACCAACTATACTTCAAAATGACAAATCCCTTTTATGCTTTATTCTTTCTCTCTTTTAAACTAAGAAAAAAATCTGGCAAAGTCCAAAGTATTGGATGAAAGAGTCAAAAATGATTTTATTGAATTGACCACTAATATGTCTCTGAGAATCAGGGTGTGGAGGACTTTTTGTAGGGGACAGGTTTTCCTTCACTGTTGCATTCATACTTATTTGTCAGCCCAAAATACGAATACATAATGCAGTAAATATATTCAGTTGGGCTATGTGGAGTCATTGATGAGGTGGTGTAAACATTGCCATATGAATATTTAAATAAAACATTTAAAATTGAATGATCATTGATCTTTTAGATCCCAGACCCTCATTGCCTTTCTCTCATGATACACATGACACATGCCTGAATATTAATTCTGTAACTTTGAGCGATTTCATTATTTGTAGTGTCTGTTTTCATCATAATATGATATTAAAGACATGAGCTTAATGATCTTTAGTTTCAGTGCCATTAAGTATTTCAAAGGAAACAGAGCTTTGTGTTCAGGAAAGGGCATGTCAGGTGAACAGGTGTCTCTGCAGAATCATGGGCTGCCTTCCAAAGCCATCCACCTGGACTACAGCATGGAGTGAGTCCCATATACATATGGGATTGCCCATTTGAATCCTGCTTCCCAGCACCAGTGGCCTACTAGAATCCATGAAGCAGTATTCTGTTATGATCTATCAAGAATCTAAAGCGCTGTGTTGATATGACAAGAAGATTAAGCTAGTCCTCATGACAGACAGTTGGCCTGGACATAATTTTCTTATACAGTTCTTCTCATTAAGTACCTAGTTAGTCCTTGGTGATAGGTAAATGAAAGGAAGTTCCAGAGACAAAATTTAGCAAGAAAAAGCTAAGAGCAGCAGTAAATACTATCTGTACGTAAGTATCCTATGTATATGACCTTTTTGTGAACATGGAAGAGCAGTTTTTCTCAACCTGTGGATTGTGACCCCTTTGAAGGTCTAACGACCCTTTCACAAGGGTCACATATCAGATATCCTGCATATCAGATATTTACATTATGATTCATAACAGCATCAAAATTACAGTTAGGAAGTAGCAAGGAAAATAACTGGGGATCACCACATGAGGAACTGTGTCAAAGGGCTACAGCATTAGGAAGGTTGAGAAGCACTGAGAGAAGAGTCAAGCCAATGCACACCTCAAGGGGAAGAGAGGTGCATTCATCTCCAGGAAAATGAGCCAAGTTTTGCTGTAAAACATCAAGCTCTTAGACGTAGATGCTAATGAAGCTGTCCACTCATTCTCATCCTTTGGTTCTTTTTATATGGCATTCACTTAGTATTTATGACTGTGCTTATGGAAGCCAGCCAGCTGTAGGGTTAAACTACCTACACTCTTCTGTTTCATGTTGAGTATTCAGTCATTGTATCACCTTTTATGCAGTCCTTGGCTCATGCGTGCATTCCACAGGCTACTATATTTATTAGAGAAGAATGAAGTAGGCTGCAGGCTGAAGTCCTGACATTACCTTTATTGGCATTTAATAGTGGGCACTCTGCTCATCTCCAGCCTCAGGAGAGAGGGACAGCAGGTCTGAAGCTATGATAACATCACCAGCAGTGAATTTTGGTAACATTTTTATCTTATATTTCTGTCATTACTATATTTCTAAAGTGTCTGTTTCACATGGCCATTTTATGACTCCCTTTGACTTGCCAATGCTCCATCTCTCAGTGCCAAAAATGGCATTAAACTATTCAGCTGGTCTTATCATCTTCCAAAAAACAATAAAGGCCCTTTTGTGTGCCTTTAGTTAAATGTGTTCATTGTGCCAACAAGGCAGGAGTTAGGCATGTCTTAAAGTCCAGGCTGACATCCAACTCGGAGGATTATGGCTTTCTCTATTCTGCATCCCAGGTTTTGGAATTGACTTCTCTCCACTGCAGAGCACATATTTGGTTAATTTTATTTATAGATGTCAGACTCCTCTTAAGCTTATGTGTTCTCAGTTTCAAAATCTTAAGCAATCACTAATTTGTTTTTGTTTAGCCTTTTTGAAAAGATGACCTAAAGTTGAAAAAAAATCACAAGATGGAGCTGATACAAGTTGGAGAAAGAGGTCTAATCATTAGACTGCCATGACAATTTTCTTTTTAGTCATTGCCATATTCATAGAATATTTATACAGCTTAGGAGTATTGACTAGTTATTTGTATAGTCAGAGTTGCACACTAGAGTAGTAAACACAATTGAGAAACATTGTTAGGAGAGTTCTTTGTAATTTATATAAATTACATACCTTTTAATATTTTAATATTTTATTGTTTAATTGTCTGTGTACACACACACACACACACACACACACACACACACACACACACACACA
>CAJQZJ010033222.1:6855336-6936220 GCA_907164525.1 Lophiomys imhausi | reverse complement strand
ACACACACACACACACACACACACACACACACACACACACACACACACAAGTGTAAATCCCAGGGAAAGAGGACAGAGGCACCAGATCCCCTTGGAATTGGAGTTACAGGCAGTTGCAAGCTGTCCATTGTGAGTACTGGGAACTGAACTCAGGTGATGCGTAAGAGCAGTATATGATCTTAACCAGCGGTTCTCAACCTTCCTGATGCTGGGACCCTTTAAAACAGTTCCTAATGTTGTGGTGACCCCTAACCATTGAAATTATTTTGTTGCCACTTCATAACTGTAATTTTGCTAGTTATGAATTATAATCTAAATACCTGATATGCAGGATATCTGATATGCAACACTGACAGGTTGAGAACCATTGGTCTTAACTGTTGTGTTATCTTTCCAGCTCATTAAAAACTTTTTAAAAAGCAATTTTATCTTCTTGATTTTACTTTAAGAAATGCCATCTTCTTAATTTTGTATGATGGTCAGAATCATACTATGATGTTTGGGGGTTTAGTTAGTGGGATTGGTAGTTTCACCCAAATCTGTTCTGCCTTTCCTCCTGGAAGCAGAGTTGTGGTTGAACATGGATCTGTGAACTAGACCCTACCTTCCAGTCTCCCTTGCAACTAAGTTATTTTTCACAGAATGGGAGCAAAAATAAAATATCTGGTTCTGGATATTAAACTCAGGCAAAAGTCCCAAAGATTCTTTCCAAATATAGCTTCATTTGTGTTTCAGAATATAAGCGAACACTCAGGCTGAAGGACTCTGAACCTCTGAGTTACTACATGTTATAGATCTGCCTTATCCATTCAAGCTTTGTATTTCCATTCTGTTATGTGAGAAAAGATCAAAGTCCAAGGTTTATTGAGCCAGCCAGGAGTGGTGGTGTTCTCCTTAGTTTCAAGCCTTTGTGTGACTGAGGCAGGAGGATTGTGAATTTGAGACCATTTTGGGCTGCTTAGTAAGACCTTGTCTTAAAACAGACAAAGACAAGATTAATTATTAACCCATTAGAATTTTTGTTTCTTTTTGTTAGAGGAACTTGTCCATCAATTTAATGAACACAAGTATAATACCAATTAACCTTTGATGTATGCTGATTATATTTAAGTTTTTGTGGTTTTAAATTTTCAACAGGAAGTAGAATTTGAAATGTGACTTCCCTAGTTGGAGATGAAAGCACCAATGCATATTTAACATGCCTGTTTTCTTTTTATTTATTCTTAACTGTTGATGGAACTGAGGAATCTTAGAGTCTTTTTTTACAGGGTAGAAATTACTGTTAAGATCTCTTAAAAGTTATTTGGTGCTATTGAAGCAAAATTGTATGACTTTGACCATTTCTTGAATTTAGTCACATATATTATATTATATATATATATATGTACATATATTCAAAATACATGAATTGTAAATACTTTTTTTGATCAACATAGAAATGAATGGCTTTATAAATTAAAGAAGTAACCATGCTGTGATATCTTCACTGGGGATAAGACAGTGGAATGTTTAGACATAGTACAATAATTAGGATGGGAAAGAAAAAAAATTATAGAACAATATATAATTGTTCTGTATGATGATCCATTTAAGTGAACAATGCATATGCATCCCCCTGTGATACTCTAAGTGTGTGATCAGAAGAAGAAAGCATGGCTGAGATAAGAGTGCAATTCTATCTTTGAATTCCTTTATTTGCTACAGTATTCAACACAGAATGGAAGCCAGATGTTGACCCACCTATAATTAGTTTCACCCCTTTATCATCCACAGTGCAATAAGCAGTAAGTGTAACCACATGAATGCACACGACACACACACACACACACACACACACACACACACACACACACACATTTGTGAGTCACGCAGAGCAAGCATAGCAGACCTTGGTCCAAGGCTGCTTCTGGAAAGCAGAGAGCCATTTGAAGCAGAAAATAAGTAGTTAAAGGGACTATCGTTTTTTTCAATTCTGTGAACTTTCCTCTTTTTTGATTCTTTAAGTATGTCCCATGCCTCCTCGAATCAAACAAAACATTACATTAAGAATCCTAAGGTCATTAGAATGTTTGATATGAGTCTGTCCATCATAGGAGTTTTCAGGATGTGAGTGAGGCTGTGGGATTTACCACTTTGAAGCCACAGACTTCAAAGAAACCACCTGATATAGAAGGAAAGCCCGAAGTGAGAAAGAAATCCAAATCCAAATGTAAAATATGACTCAGTACAGAACTCTACAAGAACATGTGAGGTTTTTGTACATGGATACTGTAGCCCTTTTACTGGTAAATTTGGGAATTGTGAAGAGGTCTGTGGGCTTCATCTGGGAGAAAAGCAGTATCGGTGACTGTGACATTGTTCCAGAACAGGAGACAACCTCAGGTTCCCAACCAATGGTTGAAGATGTCACTCTTGAAAAACAAAGCTCTGTCTTAGTTACTTTTCTGTTGCTGTGCTAAGGCACCAAGATCATGGCAACTTGTAGACATACAACATAAAACACCATAAACAGTATTATCAGGACACTTTGGAATTACAAAGAAAACTCCCCAGCTAAACCACAGCTCCCTCAATCCTCACCATTATCTTCTTTACAGACTGAGGTAGATATTTGGTGAACTACTGGTCCATGAGCCACAGTTAGATTTTTCTAGGGGAGCATTTGTTTAATGATTTTACATTTGTATAAGATAAGGAATATAGTTAGGACCACTATCAACCCCCTCTTTTGTCTTGACTGTAAGCATTCATCTGAATCATCCATCCGTAGTCCCTTGAATTAAAAATTGAAGATGAAAAGACATTATATTGAGTTTTATGGGATGGCTCAGCCTGTAAGTGCTTACCATGAAATACTGGAGTTTGATCCCAAGAACCCAGGTCAAAGTTTAGTGGGTGCGTGATCATAGCACATATGAGGCAGAGACAAGGGATACTCCTACCCCCTTGACCTAGCAGACTATCTAAAGCAGTGATCATTCAAAGTTGGCCTGAATACATACTGCTTTATGGTATGACCATGAGACTATGACAGGCAGGGAGTATAATGTGGTGATTTGGTGTCTCCCATAAATCTCATTCATTTGAATACTTTGTTCTCAGTTGGTGGCTGTTTGGAAAGAATTAGGAGACGTGGACTTGTTGGAGTTGTGTCACAAGGAGGAAGCTTAATGTTTTAAAAGCCTCCCACCATCCCCAGTGCACTTTCTTTGCCTGCTGCTTGGAGATAAACATGTGACCTCTCAGCTATTCCTGCCACCATGCTGATAGACCTTATTGGAGTGGGAAAAAGACAAACACAGACAGACACACAGACACACACACACACACACACACACAACTTAATTGGGTGGACTGACTCTCTGCTAGAGAAACTGCAGCATCCAGGTAGCTCAGGGTGTGTATACTATACGTTTAAATGAGGAGGTGAGCTTATTGCGAACAGCTGAACAAAGAGATAGGGTTTATGTTATACAGCTGAACTGAGGATGCAGATTCAGCCAATGTCAGTAGGAGCAGCCTCTGTATGGCAATGGTTTTTAGGCCATAATTATTAAGGGGAAGAGGGAGAAACCTATGGTGGAAATTTTTTTGCACACACTGTCAACATTGTTCATGGACTTGACGAAGGCTTTGTCATCCCTCTGAGTCTCACCCCAGGGGAAAGGCTTTGCTATTTTCCTGAGTCTGAGGTTAGGGTTCTTGACATAGTGGATTTATGTCAATGACACACATTCACTCAAAACTTCAGATGCCCAGGGCTCCTCACGCCATGCATTTACTTCATGATCAGAGGGACTCAAACCCTCTGGAACTGTAAGACCAAATCAATGCTTTCTTTTATATTTTTTCTTGTTCTTCATGGTGTTTTGACACAGCAAGAGAAAAGCAACTAAGATACTTACCTGGCAGGATAGGTGCCATGATCACAAAAGTAGTTTTCTTAGGCAAGGCTTAACCATTGCTTTCCAGTTGTGTTGAACCCTGTGATTTCATCAAATTCAGGAAACTTGACTGCATAATTCTGATAGTTGGGGGGGCTGCATTTTTGAGCTCTCCCCTGGCCTCCCCTTGGAAAAAGTAAAGAAAAAAAGTCAGTATTGCAAGAAACATATGGAGACATTTAGGCAGACCAGCTAATGCTACAGGATCAAAACCCCTTGAAATCTCAATGGTCAGAAAGAGCACATGTGTGTTTTCTTTCCCAGTGTGTTTCTGTTAAGCCAAGGAGGAGGGTGTTCTGCTCCTCATCTCTGTCCATTGAAGCACGATGATTCAGTGAAACACAAGATTTACTGTGGTGAGAGTAATAAAGAAACGGGAGAAAGCGTGCGTCTACTCTGAAGGTCCCTGTCTGGATAACGGATGCCATTTCTCTTATTTTATGGACAAAGGTAATCAGGAGAGCAACGGGGGGGGGGGGGGAGAAGTAAGATAAAAAACAAACAGGAGACAGGGAAGTGCAATCTTACTGCATTGCATGTCTTGAAAAACTTACAGGTATTTGGCGGATGGTGTTAATGATCAGCACACTGTAACTCCATAGTGGGCTGTGTTGTTCTCTGAAAACAGAGAACAATTTAGTTGGATAGTTTGCTTGGCTCTGAGCAAGAAGCAAGACTCTGAAGTAATGGGACACCGGTTTGATCAGCTCCACACTGCTTGTCTTGGTTTCCACAAACAGCGCCTTGAGCAAGACTCTCCTTGGAGTTTCTTCTTTTCTTGACGTGGTGCCCTGTGATGGTGTGACAACTTCTTCTAGAGGAACTTGAGTTCATATAGCAAGGGTTCCTAAAAGAGTCTCCTTCACCTAGGTTACCAGATTCTCCTTTTCCTTCCACTGTTTGGAAGTCAGTTTGGGACCAAAAATTAGTGCATGAGATGTCGTAGAGGCAGCTTTGTGAACATAGGAAAGGAAAGAATAGCCTTGAAAACATAGAGGAGAATTCAAGAAGCAGGGGCCTGGGAAGTCAGAAGCACAGAAATAGTGAAGAAACTGGATATGAATTCTCTTGAGAACAAACTCTCAGCATCATCCCTCTCCCTTCCACAAAGGGTGTTCCTGGGTCATTGTTCTCTCTAATTGCAATTAGTCATACTTGTTTTCTTTTTCCCCTCTTGGTGGGCTGACAGGAGTGCTGGCCACACACCATTGAGGCATGGTAACTCATTGAACTGGAAGGCATTGTTATTTGTATGTGTGATCCAATTTAATCTTGAAGAATGTGCTTTATGTGTAGTAAAGCTGTGGGAATCTTAGGCATGCAACATCTTTTGAGAAATAGGCTGAAGCTCAGAAGGTCTGGTAAATAGCAGAAGCCTTATGACCTCTAATCTTCCATAGAGACCTGGATGGAGATGAGTATTGTATGCAAGTCTGGATGCTGTAACTAACTTTCCAGATGGGATCTCAGGAGATGAAGTCCAGGAGACCCTTGAAATATGTGTATAGACGTGTCTGTAAGACCACACAGAATCAGTAGCCTCACCCTGCAGCTTCAGGCCAGGTCCTCTAGTATGGACTCAGACCATCTCATGCTTTCCAGGGATATTTGTAGTCCATCTGCAGTCTGTTCCTGAAGTTGCTCTTCTTTATCTGTGCCCCAGGAATTTTCTTTTTCTTTGATTCTTCCTTGTGATTTGAATTTTCCTTCTTTACTCATACATGCCTTTCAATTTCAACAAATCATTCTGATTCTAGTTGTCCTATAGGATTGACATATCATATTTTTTATATTATAATCCACAACATTAGCAAAATTATAGTTATGAAGTAGCAACAAAATAATTTTATGGTTGAGGGGTCACCACAACATGAGGAACTGTATGAAAGGGTCTCAGCATTAGGAAGGTTGAGAATCACTGACCTATAATTTTATTGTTGAGGGTCATACAACATGAGAAACTGTATTAAAGAGTCAATGCATTAGGAAGGTTGAGAATCACTTACCTGCATATTTATCTATACTGTACAGC
Source organism: Lophiomys imhausi (assembly GCA_907164525.1). Taxonomy (NCBI): domain Eukaryota; kingdom Metazoa; phylum Chordata; class Mammalia; order Rodentia; family Muridae; genus Lophiomys; species Lophiomys imhausi. The sequence goes on along the minus strand of CAJQZJ010033222.1, from coordinate 6,930,244 downwards.
AAGGATTCTATGTATTTATTCATCAGATGAATACCCCCAGATATTTTATATTGTTTGTGGCTATTGTGAAGGATGTTGTTTCCCTAATTTCTTTCTCAGCTAAGACCACCAATCAATAAATGGGACCTCATGAAATTGAAAAGCTTCTGTACAGCAAAGGACACTGTCACTAGAACAAAATGGCAACCTACAGATTGGGAAAAAATCTTTACCAACCCCACTTACAACAGAGGGCTAATATCCAAAATTTATAAAGAACTCAAGAAATTAAACACCAAGAAACCAAATAATCCACTGTGCAGTGGTGGCGCATGCCTTTAATCCCAGCACTAGGGAGGCAGAGGCAGATGGATCGTTGCGAGTTTGAGGCCAGCCTGGTCTACAAAGTGAGTCCAGGACGGCCAGCCAGGGCTACACAAAGAAACCCTTTCTTGAAAAAACCAAAAAAACCAAAAAACAAACAACAAAAAACCCAAATAATCCAATCAAAAAATGGGAAACAGAGCTAAACTGAGAATTCACAAAGGAGGAATGTCTAATGGCAGTGAGACATTTGAAGAAATGCTCAACATCCTTAATCATCAAAGAAATGCAACTCAAGACTCTGAGATTCCATCTCACACCTGTCAGAATGGCTAAGATCAAAAACTCAAATGACAGCACATGCTGACAAGGTTGTGGCAAAAGGGGAACCCTCCTCCATTGCTGGTGGGAGTGCAAGCTTGTGCAACCACTATGGAAATCACTCTGGTGATATCTTAGAAAAATTGGAATAGCCCTACCTCAAGACCCAGCCATACCACTTCTGGGTATCCACCCAAACGATTCCCCACCAAACTGCAAGGACATATCCTCATCTATGTTCATAGAAGCCTTATTTGTAATTGCTAGGAACTGGAAACAACCCATATGTCCCTCAACTGATGAATGGATCAAAAAAATTGTGGTACATTTACACAATGAAATACTACTCAGCTATCAGAAACAAGGAAATCATGCAATTCACAGCCAAATGGGTGGAACTAGAAAAGCTCATTCTGAGTGAGCTATCCCAGACTCAGAAAGATGCACATGGCATCTACTCACTTATAATTGGATTTTAGTCATACAGTACAGGATAACTATCCTACAACCAACACACAAAAAGATCAGGAACATAGACTTTGTTACCTATCAATGGGACAATTTTCCCTAGGAGTGCTACCATGTAGGCCCCAGTGCAAGAGGAAGCTCTTAGCCCTCATATGACTGTTGAACTGAGAGGGGCTGATTTGTAGGGACATTCCACATCAGAGGAGTGGGATGGGTGGGAGAGGGAGGAGAGGGTGGGAGGGTGGAACTGGGAGGGGTGGAAAGAGGGCTCTATGATGGAGATGTAACTTGATGTAACAATAAAATAATATAATAATAATAATAATAATAATAATAATAATAATAATAACAAAAGACAAGGTAGACAGCTCCTGATGGCCAACACTGGAGGCTGACCTCTGGACCTGCACACATAAATAAAAATATATAAGGTATAGATTCTTATTGAATTACCATCCATGAAGATTCTTTTTAAAGACTTATTTGAATTTGTGTGTAGGTGTCTGTATAAGTATATGCCGTATGTGTGTGGGTTTCCATGGAGACCGGAAGACATAGCTGGAGTTACACGTGACTGTGATCTCCTTGATGTGGCTTCTGGGAATTAAATTTGGGTTCCTTTGGAAGACCAATAAGAACTCCTACCTGTGGGGCCATCTCTGCAGCCCTTGTGAAGATTCTTATTTCGTTCTTGACAAATTCTCAGATTTGTAGGCTTAAAAGTGGGAAAGCTGTAGTGTAAATGCATTCATTTCCTATCTGTGCTTAGAAAAAAACAGTTCTACTTGTGAAAAACTACATCTTCAGTCATGAGCCACCTCCTTTCTTATGGGAGAAGGACAAGTTTGTTATGCTATGGTGACCGACATACACTTCCCCATTTTGTTTCTATGCTTGCCATAATAAATTACTTTGTTGTTTCTGGAGAATAGCTCAATTAGACTTATTTATCACATGTTGACTCATGGACCCAACCATCTATGCTGTAAACTTATTTCCCACACTCCACCTTAAATTCAATAGTGAGCAAGCAAGGAGTATGTAGATGAATCTTATGGCATGTTAAGCCATGTGAGAAAATGGGCTATCACACAATCCTGGCTGTAATGTGACTTGAATGAGAATATGGAATAACATGGTCCTGGGGTGAGTTTGGAATATCTGAGTGGGTCCTTCGAAGGCCAGTCACCAAAGTGGGACTGTGGACTTATACAATTTGGAAGCCAGACCTAGAATCTCAGAGCTATGAGAAGTTAGTCCTTGAGATCAGTAAGAGGGATCCTAACTACTCATCTGACACAGCTGGAAGGAGAATTTACCTCTTATGCCAACCCTTACCCTGCTCCGAGCTGGGGCTCTGGTACACTGGCTAGGCGAAACTGGCACTCGCTTGCTTATGTCTGCGTGGTGAGTCACTGAGTATTCAAAGCACATTTTCCCTTCTCTGTCTGCCAGCTATAGTTACTGGCTCACTCTTTCTTTGTCTGGAACGACTTGGCTAATGCAGTCACTTAAACCAATGTTTAATTGTGTAGCATTCTGCAGAAGACTATGAAACACTAGTTACTATTGGCTGAGGGCTGGGACCTTTCTCAGTTACCAAGAGAACTAAACATTGCTACCTACTGTGCCTCCTTCTTCTATTTGTGGCCTATTTCTGACTCTAGAAACTGCAAAGATATGGAAGTACTAGTGGTCTGGAAGTCAAAGGCCAGTGCCTTCCCTTTTATCTTAGGTTTAAGATGACAGACGAAGGTCTTTTCTCTGAGTATTTCTTTCCCCTCTCTGTATTTGGCTTGTACATGGACATTGCTTTTTTTTTTTTTAATATAAGTCGATTTCCTTTCCCGATGAAAAATCATCCTTTAATTAATTAACTAATTATTTATTTATTTATCTATCTATTTATTTATTTATTTTTGGTGTTTTGAGACCGGGTTTCTCTGTGTATCCTTGTCTGTCCTGGACTCACTGTGTAGACCAGGCTGGCCTTGAACTCACAGAAATCCACCTGTCTCTGCCTCCAGAGTACTGGGATTAAAGGCATGTGCCACCACGCCTGGCTGAAACTATCTTTTTAAAGGTTCATTTTTCCCAGAGCAAGTGTAAGTTCAGTTACTGGCACCTGGCAAGGCTTGCTGAAAGAATGAATGGGGCATGCTCCCATGGAAAAGCCAACTGTGATGAAGGAAGCACTGATTTGCCAGTCATGTTAATTTGTTCCACACACTTTCACAACATCAAAGGAAGCGTCTCTTGTTCTTGGATGGGAAAGATGCATAATAAGTCTGTCTACAGTAACCTAATTTCACATCATGGACTGAGCAAATAGCTGGAATGAACTTTTGAAGAAAAAGCACTTGCGGGCACCTGGCATTTAACAGAAGGCTGTGTATCTTACATGAATCTGAGCATGCTTGTCTTAATTTGACAGTTGCTACTTAGGGGATAGAAAAGAATCACAAACCCTGTGCAGACAGCAGTGTAATGCCGTGCCTAGTAGTGTAGGCTCTGGATTTCAAGGTGGGATACTTGCTGAGTGAATTGGAAGTACATTATTTAACCCTTTAAAGTCTCAGGTGTTCCTGATATCAAGCATTTGTAATAGAAAATCCAGTTAGGGTTGTAGCTACAAATAAACAAGGTCAACCGCTACATATTAATCAACAAATGATGTTTCCTGTTATTGACAGTGTTTTATTAAATGTGGACACTGAAAATGGGAAAATGCTTCATACCCAAGTGTTCATTTGTTCCCAGTGTCCAGAATTCCTAAGTATTTCAATAGGAAAAAAAATCAGAAAATTACTAAACTTTATGAACAACAAAACTAAGCTAAAAATCAGTGTCTTAGTCAATGTTCTATTTTGCTGTGAGGAGATACCATGACCACAACAAGTCTCATAGAGTAAGTCATTTAATTGGAGGCTTGCTTGCAGTTTCAGAGGTTTAGTACATTGTCATCTCGGTGGGAAGCAAGGCAGTACACATACAGACCTAGAGAAGGAACTGAGAGTTCTATGTCCACATCCACAGGCAGCAGGTAGAGAGAGACACTGGGCCTTGCTTGGGCTTCTGAAGCCTCAAAGCCTACCCGTGGTGATACAGTCCCTCCTACAAGGCCATACCTACCTCAACAAGGCCATACCTCTTAATCCTAAGTGTCACCACTCCCTGAAAATACACAAATATGTGAGCCTATGGGGCACATTTCTCATCAAACCACCACAATTAGTGTCACTAATCATTGGGGAAATGCAAATAAAAAAAATGATACTGTATTATTATGCTATGTTCCAGGATGAATATTTAAAAAGAGCAAAAGGTAAGTGTTGAATGTGTGAATGAAATGGAACTCTGTTGCACTGTTGCTGGGGATGAAAGATACTACTATGGAAGATGCTGCAATTGTTCCTCAAAACAGTAAAAACAGGATATCCATGTGATCAAGCAGCCTCAGCTGAAAGGTGTAGAGAGCTGCGAAGTGCCGCGCCCTAAAAATGGCGCTGGTCTCCGCCTTCCACCAGCCCAACGATGAGTGCTCTCTATGATAATAAGTTCATATTTGGCATAGACTGCTGATCTGGCTTGTTTCCACATACATGGGCCTCTAAGATAGCACCACTTGGCTTTACTTGACTGGCTGTTCATTTAGTATTTAGCCTGTGGGTTGGGTCTGCCCCATTATTCGGAAGACTGTTTTCAAGGGACCTGAATAAACTGCTGGAGAAGAGTTTTGTGAGTTGCGTCCTCCTTGCTGGACAAGGGGGGGGCGCGACAAAGTGGTGGCCCGTACGGGGAACCCAGAAAAGACTCAGAACTCCTGCAGTCAGGGGAAGCGCTTGGTAAGTTCCTGGGATAAATCAGGACAATAAAGTTTCACGGAAATAGCGAACACAAGGTAAAGTTTCGCGGAGATAGCGAACAAACAGTTAAGTTTCGCGGAGATAGTGAACAAACAGTTAAGTTTTGCAGAAATAGCAAACAAAAGGTTAAGTTTCGCAGGAAGTTGCGAACAAAAGGTAAAGTTTCGCGGGGAAGCAGCGAACCTAAAGCAAATTTTTAAACATGGGATTGTCTCAGTCACATCCAATTTTTCTGGCTCTTCAGGAGCTACTTTTAGCTAGGAATTTGAAGATTAAGAGGTCTACCTTAGAGAGATTTCTGAATGAATGCGATTCTGTGGCTCCGTGGTTTGCGGTGTCCGGGAATCTTACGGTATCCTGCTGAGACAAATTAGGCAGGGACTTGGATTTTGCTTGGGAGCAGGGGACTCTGAAGCATGGAGTAAGACCGATTTGGAAAATGGTGAGGAGTTGTTTAGAAGATCAGAGGTGTTGTAATGCAATCAAAGAGGGAGAATCAGCTTTGGAACTGCTACAAGGGGAGAGATCTGAGCAGGCAGACAGTGAAAAGGGAAGTAACAAAGGCGAAATATTTGAGCAGGCAGACAGTGAAAAGGAAGACAAAAAGAAAGTTCCTCTCTATCCCGATCTTAGAAATTTTAGAGATTTAGAGGACTCAGAGAGCACAGATTCTGAAGGAGAGCTACACGCTCTAATAGAACAGTTGGAGAGGACTGTTATTAGAAAAAAGGAAAAGAAAAAAGTAAAACAGAGGGCATATCGGCGGCAGTCGGTGTGGGAGGAGCTGTTGCCATGGCGCCTGAGACGTCAGCGGCAGTCGGAGTGGGCGGAGTTGTTGTTACAGCGCCTTCAACCATGCTGGCGGCAGCTGGTGTAAACAAAGCCGTTGCCATGGCACCTTCAACTCCTCCCCCATATCCAGAAGCCACTCAGACAGAGCAGCCAGTTCAGTCCCTGAAAGTAGGGAGATCTTTCTGCCCGGGGATGTGGACACAAGTAAGAACAGAATAGAACATTATCCCACTGCACTTGCTGCTTTAGCCTTGAATGGTATCCAACAATGCTTGCAGTCTTTTGGAGTTGCTCCTGCCAGTATAATAGTGCCTTATACCAGTTATCAAATTAAGATTTTGTGTGGCACTGTAGATGACTGGGCAATATTGCAATGTAGCTTTGAAGGAGTGATTGATAACCATTATCCTAAACGTCCATTGCTATCATTTTTTAAGGAGCACCCAGTGATATTCCCTAAGGTTACTTCAGCAGTACCACTTCAAGGGTCACCAAATGTATTTACTGATGGCTCAAAGACAGGCTGTGGAGCCTATTTGATAGAAAGACAAGAGCCCGTGTTATGTCAATTTCAACCGGGCTCCCCCCAAATAGTAGAATTAAAAATAGTAATTGAGGTGTTTAAAAAATGTCAATTTGCATTTAATTTGATTTCAGATTCAGTTTATGTGGTCAACGCAGTGAAAGTATTAGAATTAGCAGGTCCTATTAAGAATAGTAGTACTGTATGTGCCTTATTACAAGAGTTACAAGTTTTAATCTGGCAGAGAAAAAGGTGTTTTTATATTCAACATATCAGAGCACATACAGGATTACCTGGACCATTAAGTGAGGGTAATAATAAAGTTGATCAATGGACCAGGATGGAATGCATTTTTTGGAGCTCATTCCTGGATCAAGCCAGACAGTTTCACCAATTATTTCATGTAAATGCAAAAACTCTACAGCAGAAATTTCATTTGTCTAGAGCAGATGCTAGACAAGTAGTTTTGGACTGTCCTCAGTGTGTGATTCATCATCATCCTCCCAGTGTGGGAGTGAACCCTAGAGGGTTGATGCCACTCAAAATATGGCAAATGGACGTTACCCACATTTCAGAATTTGGAACCTTAAAATATATTCATGTATCTGTGGATACCTGCTTAGGTATCATACATGCTACACCTATGAGTGGAGAAAAGGCTCGCAATGTCATAGGACATTGCTTAGAAGCCTGGGCTACATGAGAAAAACCACAGCAGCTAAAAACGGACAATGGACCAGCCTATACAGCTCAGTCCTTTGTCTCCTTCTGCAACCAGATGGAGGTACAGCTTAATCACGGATTACCATACAATCCTCAAGGACAGGGAATTGTGGAGCGTGCTCATCGCACCTTGAAAGAATGCTTGCAAAAACAAAAAGGGGGAATAGGCCAAGGCCGTACCCCCAAGGAAAGAATGTCTTTAGCCTTATTTACTTTAAACTTTTTCAATTTGGAAGCTCAAGGCCGCTCAGCAGCGGACAGACATCAGGATTCCCATGGTTCACCTAAAAGCATGGTGAAGTGGAAGGATATTCTGACAGGCTCTTGGCGGGGGCCTGACCCCGTGCTAACATGGGCGAGAGGGTCTGTTTGTGTTTTTCCTCAGGATCAACAAGATCCAGTGTGGGTGCCTGAACGCCTTGTGAGGAAGATTCGTCATGAAGACCTTCCTAAGGATCCTGGTGTTAGTAGCAGTGAGTATGTCAGGAATGACTGAGCCGAGATGGGGGATCCTGTCGATATTCCCAAAGCCGATGCCTGTCAGACATGATGCAACTGTGTTTCCACGCTTATTTAGCAGTAATAGAAGCCTAGGCTTACCCTACCTTCCCTTTGATGATCAGAGAAGCCCTATAGAAGGTAATAGAAATGTCAGCTTGAAGGGTAGTTTGTGCTTTTTAATGAGCTTCAATAGGTCAGATGATACAAAATGCATTAAATTGTCTCAGCAGTCAGCAGATTTTTTTACCACAACTGAGGTTTGGGGGTAGGAGTGGTGGTTTGTTTTCAGGCAATGGTTTTCGTCTTGAAGGATGGTGGCCCACACGAGTCTCTGACCGGAACCCCCCCAAACAGCCACGCTGGGCACCTTTTTGTAAAGGATCCACAGGAGAGGAAGGACCTTTTCCCTGGACTGGATGTCAGGAGCGCAGAGCAGTTTGGGTTCAACAAGATTATTTTTCCTTTAGCCCCATGATTAGTAATATAGAGAATAAGTCTTGTACAGGAATGCTTGATATATCTACTAGGGATCCTCAGCAGATTGCCACCAATCCTTTTGATTTGTGGCTTTTGTGTGGAGTAAATGGAAGTTGCATGGACTTGGGACCTGTCATTATGTTAGGGGGAGGAATTTATCAAAGAGGTAATTTTTCCCTCGGGTCCGCTACCAGATTGGATTTCTCTAGCAGTAGTGGCTCTAGTACTTGGAATTCTTTGTTTCATTCTTACCGCAACAAGAATTTTTTAGCTTCGCCAGTATGTCTCTGGCCTCCTTTTCTGTGGATTGTAAGTAATGGGAGTGCATCCTTGGGTGAAGAAAAATTAGTATGCACTCTGGGCACATGTTTTTATGCCCTATGCTGGAATGCCACAGCCTTTCCTGTGGCTGTGGTGACTAGAATGCCTCGATATGTACCAGTTCCTGTAGAGACTCCTAATACCATGGTGCTGTTCAGGTTTAGAAGAGATTTTGGCATCACTGCAGCTATTGTTACTGCTATCACTGTTGCTGCTGTGGGAGCTACTGCCTCAGCTATTGCCTTGTCTAGTTCTATACAGACTGCCAATGCCCTGAATAACATCTCAGCCACTGTGGCACAGGCATTGGATACTCAGACCTCTATGAATTCTCATCTCAAAGGAGGTCTTATGATAGTTAATCAACGCATAGATTTAATACAAGAACAGATTGATTCTCTTTGGCAACTAGCACAGTTGGGGTGTGAGTAGAAATTGCAAGGTTTGTGTGTTACTTCCGTGCAATATCAAAATTATACAAAAGCTGCTAATTTGTCCAGACAATTGTCAAAGTTCCTCTTACAGGATTGGTCGGCTGAATTTGAAAATTTGATGAGAGAGCTGAGAGCGACAACCATCCACATCAACTCCACTCGGGTGGATCTGAGCCTGGCTACTGGCTTGACTTCCTGGATACAGACGGCTATGGATCATCTTAAGGAGTGGGCGGGCGTAGGCTCTTTGGCAATACTAATGATATTAGCCTCTCTGGTTTGCCTATGGTGCATCTACAAAATGAGAACCACACAAAAGCGTAATGCAGCCATGATTATACAAGCCCTTGTCGCCATTGAGGTGGGCCAGTCCCTTCAGGCATGGCTTGCTGCCGTGAAGTAAATCTTCACTGAGCATAGTCCCTGCCCACTGAGGTATTCGTTCCACGGATATTAGGGTCTGGTAAGTCAGTGACAGAGTTGATGGGTAAGTCTCGGCCACCTAAGACAGGACAGTGCCGAGTGGGGAGGCTGACCCAGAGACGGGTAAGAGTTTGAGCACTGCCCTCCTACAGGCTCAGGCCCACCGTGAGATCCCCAGATAGAGGGATTATGAAGCCTTTCCAGGGACTTTTACCAACTTTAGAAAAAATAAAAAAGGAGGAATTGTAGAGAGCTGCGAAGTGCCGCGCCCTAAAGATGGCGCTGGTCTCCGCCTTCCACCAGCCCGACGGTGAGCGCTCTCTATGATAATAAGTTCATTTTTGGCATAGACTGCTGATCTGGCTTGTTTCCACATACATGGGCCTCTAAGATAGCACTACGTGGCTTTACTTGACTGGCTGTTCATTTAGTATTTAGCCTGTGGGTTGGGTCTGCCCCATTATTCGGAAGACTGTTTTCAAGGGACCTGAATAAACTGCTGGAGAAGAGTTTTGTGAGTTGCGTCCTCCTTGCTGGACAAGGGGGGGCGCGACAGAAAGGGTTTCAAAGAGACATGAGCACTCATGTTCTTTTTAGCACTATTCACGGTAGCCATAGTGTGAAATCCCTAAAAATGCCTGCTAGTTATCAATGGGCAAAAGAAAAAGTGGTACAAGTAAGTTACAGTATTTTTCAGACTTAAAGATGATCCGATGCAACATGAAGTACTGGAGCAGGTTGGTGGGTGGGGTCCCTTTTCTGAGAATAAGGGGGAGGTATGGAGGCAGAGGGTGGGAGGGTAGGATTGGTGGGAAAGCAGGGGGGAGCTGTGAATGGGATGGTAAAATGAATAAAGAAATAAATTAAAATAAAAACATGGTCTTTAAATTTGCAGCAGAATAGATGGACTCTGAAAACATTGTTCCTGTCTCTGATACAGTAATGCTTTGCAGTTTCACTTAGGTTGATCCAACAGCCTAATTCATAGGCTCAGAGCCTGAAATTGTGTCTGCAAAGGGCTAGGGAAAAGAAAGCTTTTCTATTCAGTGGGCAATGCACCTCCAGTGGAGCAAGGTGAGATTTGAGATCCACTGTGCAGCAACTGCTTGCCATAAATGTTATGTGCTTGTGACCAAGGTAAGCGGGCAGACATCAAAGCACACACTCTTATTGCAATGATAGCTTTCAGTGCTGTAAACTAAATAAACTCAACTAAATAAGCATCGTTTATGGACTGTTGGAACCACTGATGATGCTTTTGTGGAAAGCTGGCAACATGACGGGTTTTTGGAGACAGAGTTATGGCATCACATTTATTTCCAAACATGTAGCTAACATTCTCACTCCTACAAAGGTCAAATTGCAAGCTATGTAACTGCATTGAATTCTGATGCGTTGAATGATTCCAATTAGTTGTGACGACTTGGATCCATAAGACATTTCCTATGCCATTCCAAATAGATAAAGATCATCTACTGTTAGTAGAACTGGAATGGAAGATGAAGAAGGCTGGCAGAAGACACGTTTTCCTGTGAACTCTCATAGTTTTCTAGGGCAGTTTCATACTGAATTAGGGGGGAATAATGGCTGACATTAATAGCTTCTGTGTGTGAAAAGTTGAGAACTCTACTTATCTCTTGCCTGTGTTGTATACAGTAAGTGCCAAGATACATAAAGAAAAAGCTTTGAACTCTCTGGAAAAACCATGTTCTGTTTTTCTAAGTTAGTTATCACCAATATTGAATATGCCTCATACAGTTCTGTATCAAAGATTACATATTTTAACTAATCATAAAATTGTACATACATCTTTCAAAAGCAAACTTGGCAAAGAGTTTTCTTTATTAAAATGTATACGTAAATACTAATACAATTATTAATGTGGAAGTTCTTGCTTAAATCATAGTTAACTATACTTAAACTGCACTGCAAGGACACCTAGCAAGCATGACTTCTGGAATACCTCACCCTGAACAGTAGATGAATTTATTACATCCCTGAGTGAAGACTACCCAAGCATTGGCTTACTACTTGACAGAGAAGGAAAATGAAAATATCCCAAACTTTTGTTCAAAAAAGGTTCAGTTTTCAGGTTTGTCTTCAAAACATTAATGTCAAAGAGGCTTGTAGCAATGTGACCTGATGATTTGTCTCAGTTGTGAATAGCAAATCACCCAGTGTGTTCGTTGCTAATTTGGAAAGTTGATGAACTATATTCCCAGAGTCTGCTGAGATGATACTTTTGGAACAGGCCCTGACATCTTGGCCCACGACAACCGTGAGTCAAATGGACTTCTTAGACTTTATCTCAATTGACCGCCCTGCATCATTTGGCATCATGGACAGAAACTACTCTGTGAAACTCTTGGCTTCTGAGTTTTTCCTCTCTTGAGTAAATTTTCTATTCTGGCTTTTGAAAGTTCTGAAATCCTGACTGACCACTTAATTGTTGATCTCTCCACATTTTTGTCATGATCTTGTTACACTGCACACATGGACCTCAGTGGTTTCACCCAATTATGACATCAACTACTACAAATGAGATGAAGAATCAATGATATCTATATTTGTTGAGGTCAAAAATCTATATTTATAATTTCTTACTAGATTTTATTTTATTTTTTTTGTGATTCCCTTCAAGTTCACCAAATTAACATGCAAAATGAACTCATTATTTTCTGCTTGCCTCTCCTGGTCTTCCTGAACCAATGAATAGCACCACTTAGCTCCTTAATTTAAAAGCCTGGGTCTCATTTTTGATTCATTCGTTTCCATTATTCCCTACAAATGATTTTTAAGACTTCACATTCTATTCGTCTTTCCTGTTTGTGCATCTCTGTCCATGTATAAACATATATATTGCCAGTGTTGTAATTTAGGTACCTATTTGTATCAGTGACTTCTGAATCACTGGAGGAAACAACTGATAGCAAACTTAAAGGATGCAGGATTCATTTGGACTAACAGTTACAGAGTTTTCAGTCTATGTTCACATGGCCTCAGGTGCTCAGTCTGGGTACTGTTAGCAGAAACATGCAGGGAGAGAGTTGTTTGTTTCCTAGTTGACCAGGGAGGGAAGGGTAAGAGGCAGCACACAGGGTTAACACAACTTTGTACTAGCTACTTTCCTCTTTGCTGTGACAAAATCTGTGGCACTAGCATCCTAATGAAGGAAGTTTGGCTTACAGTTTGAAGCAGGGAAGTCATGACATGCCAATAAATAATAACTAACCATCATAAACTCCAAAGGACTAGCCTCAGCCACCTGCTTCTTCTAGTTAGGTTCCACTACCCAAAGCTCACCAAACATCTTGAAGTAAAACATGTTCAAATCTGTGTCACTGATTCAATAACATCATATCATATGTCCTTTTTAAAAATAATTTATTTTTTATTCCTTCAAGTTACATCTCAATCACAATCCCCTCCCTACTCTCCCCTCCAGTCCCACCCTCCCACCCTCTTCCCCCTCAACCCCCCATCCTCTTCTCTCTTTTTTTTAGGTTTAAGGTATATCTCCCCCCCCCAAAGCTCCCCCTTTCAGTCCAACAAATGGTTCTTTCTCTTGTAACAATAAATACAATACAAAACAACAGAAATAAATAGGCCACAATTGTGAGAGTTATATGGCTTAGCATACATTACCTTTTTTTTTTAAATAATTGCTCTAAGAGTTTTCTCTGGCTTCTTCCATGTTCCAAAGTTTTACACAGTACACATCTAATCGTCCATTTCACCTGATTAAGATCCTTTGAAAGTTTATTATCATCTTTATGTAGTTCAAATGTGTGATCACAGAATAAAAGACCCTGGGCACTTTGATTCTTCTGCACTGCTTTTAGCCTCTGTAGCTTCAGTTCTTGCCTTGTTTACTGTACTGTGCCCCACTGTTGTACTGAAATGATTAGTTATTGAACTGACCGTTTTCTTACTTTTTCCTTGCAGCACTGCATATGTTCTTCCCTCTATGTGGAGCAATTTCTGCTTCTTAATCTGTCTGCTCTCTCATCCTTGTAGCTGAGAGGGCACTTCATTTGAAAACTTTTTCCTCATCCTCTCAGATCTGATTCACTCATCATTACCAGATACATTTATAATTCTCAGGTTTTATGGAAAAATAGTTATTCTTCTCCCTCTCACCAAGAGCTATTTGAGGATAGGAATTATGTATTTTCAACATCTTGTATCTAGTGTCTCCTTCAGCATTTGGTTCATGGTTGGCACTCAAAAAATAAATATTAGAATAAGCTATTTTGCTGCTTAATTTAAAACTCTAAGGGAAGTCAGAGATCTTGTTTTATTTTGGAGCCACTAAGAGCCAGATGAGACTGGTCAGTTCTCTATAGATGATACGCCCCTGACTCATATCCCGTTCATGGGTATAGTTGCTGGGTAGTAGATGATTGACCAGGAGATGGTTGATAGGTGATAATCTGTGTTCCAAAGTCCTCAGTTGGTGTCCTAAGAGTCTTCTCTATGTACTTCTAAAGAAGTATGATGGAGAGTTGTTCATTATTCTTGGAGACCTTATGTGTCCATGGTATTTGAAGGGCTGGAAATGCTTAATTCCACATTCACAGCTTTGGGGAAGGCATGTGGAAGATAAAGGGCTGGACCTAATGCTTCACACTTGTGGGAATCAAATAGAGGTTGTCAGTGGCTACAGATTGACGAGAGGACTCAATCATTCCATAAAGTCTCTTCTTCCACATGAACCCTGGGATGATTTGTCTGTAGTTCTGCCAGGAGCCTGTGAAGATTGTGAAGTGCTATGAGCACACCACCACAAGCATCCTTTCAGGTCTCCATCCTGCAGTCATTGTATGAGAAACAGGATTTGGCAGCTGCCTTGGAACAGGCCTTTCTGAATTCTGCAGGAGTGATACCCATCTACAATTAAAAGAAAGAAGGATGAGTAAGTGAGGAACAGCAAATCACATATTTTCTTGAATTAGATTTATCTGTGATCTTTAAGTATATACAAACATATTTTCAGTAATCTGGTATGAATTGTGGTTTTGCTATTAAACAGCCATTTTGTCTCATCCTTATGTGTGAAGTAAAAAGAGACTCATGTGCTGTACTTTTTTTTTCTCTGGAAAATATTGAATTTTGACGGGATCTGAGTCTTTCCAGTCAAATTGAAAAATTGTTCAGAATTGAAAGGCTACTCCATCTGAGTTCAAGCTGTGCTGGAGGTTGGCAGCATCTTTTCTCGTGGCAATGAAAAGGATTCTTATGACTTGGTGAACCTCACACAAGACACATTGTCCTCAGGATGTAGATATGGATGAAACTAAGAGACAAACAGTTTCATCTCAAAATAACGAGGACAAGCAGTATTTAAAGGACTTGGACGGCCCAAGTTCAACCAAAAGCCTTGTGAATATTTTAGTGTCTCATATTCTGATTGTATTTGAAAAATCTGAAAGTTATTGGATGTTCCAGACCCCCTTGCCGTTTACTCCATGTTCCTATCTATAAATAGCAGTGAGAATGTGGTTTGGGTGGCAGTTCTCAAGGCTTAAAGAAGAAAAACTGTTACCTGGAAATTATATACCACAGCTCTGAGAATGTATCATCTTATTTAATTTTACAACTTCCTTACAGAACAGTATTATTTTCTTCTCTTTACACATGGAATGATGAAACTCAGATAAAATGATATATGTGAAACTGTGTAGTTAGAAAGCTTAAGTCTCTGTCTAACTGCCATCGTCCATGCTAAGAATATTTTTTCTGGTACTCCCTTGGGCTCACTCTTCTTTGTAGACAATTCTTGACTCCTCTACTATATTTAGGTATCTTCTATGCCCTTCAAAACTCATACAACTCATGGGGTTTCCCCTGTTTTTCTATGGATAGCTCAGTTATGTGCCCTCCCACGTTCTGGGAGTCTGCCTCCACCAGGCACATTTGAGTGCATCTCGCTCAAATCTGGCTCATCATCCAGACTCTTCACCCCAGTTCACGGCTGCAGCCTTGTCAGCTTTGCATCCTTAGGGACTGTACAGCATTTGGTGAATAAAAAAAAAAATGAAATAAATCAGCACCTGCCTTAGGATAAGGATGATTGCTCTCTTGCAAAAAGAAAACAATGCAGCACCCTAATTTCTCTCCAGTTGCGTTGAGCGCAGGCTGTTCAGGGATGAGTGGTAAGAGACCATTGTCCCTGGCTCTCAGGTTGCCTTCATCCAACTCTGCTAACATGGTATCTGAAGAATTTCATCTCTGATTATCCATTAGACAAATGCATTCCATCTTTGTTCCACAGTCTAGCTTCCATCAAGAAGATAGTGCCTTCAGTAGAATTAAGTACTAGTACTCTATTTGAGTGTCAAACCCTGCCTAGTCTGTATGAGAGGAAAAGGCACATGAGCAGGGATGAACAGCAACTAATGGTGGTGAATCTTTATTGCTGACATCATTTTCTTGTGAAGAGCTGCTGAGAGAAACTTCTTGTTGCTTGGTAAGTGCCTACACTTGCCCACATAGCATATGGTTAGGCAGCATAACTTGGATGAAGAAGGAAATGAATTGGTCTGTTCATTTTCTCCTTTCATCTCTCAGCTAAGATGATATCGAAGGGAGTCAGCTACTCTGCATTTCAGTGTGGTTGATCCAGCTTATTTGGTAGCCCCTTGCATTATGTGGGATGACAACCAGCTAATGTAAAAGAAAAAGGGGGCATGGGTGAAACTGAAACTTAGTTAAAAATATATCTATTTATAACTATAAACTGTTATATTAGGCCTGTGGAGCAGCTGGTAGCAGCCAGGTGGGAGGCCTGTAGGCTCACCTTAGTTGGAAGCCTGTGGTAGGAGGCCAGTACTGGTGATAAGGCCTGAGACCAAAGATGGCCCTTTTCCCAATAATTAACTACACCAACACCTGTTAATGTTTCAACATTTAGGCCTTAGCTTAGGAGACTCTTAACTAGCTAATCAAAGTTAACCCAATCACCTAACTCAACCAGCCATGTTGTTTGCTATACCTTCAGAGATCACATGGAGACTTCCTTCTGCTTCCAGAGTCCTGGCGGGAAGAGAGCTTTCTCTGTGTAATCCCTGTGTCCTGCCTTCTTATACTCTTTCTGCCCAGCTAATTGACCATCAGCAACTTTTATTGACCAATCAGAGAGTGCCTCAGAAAGGATGGTAACCAGATCTATGAGCACTGAAATCAGCCTCTGAGAACCAATCTACAAGATCTTTCTCCAACACATGCGGCTGCCTCAAAACAATGACCATGTTGTCCTTCATAATCCTTCTGCTGCTTTGGAGAAAGATTGCAGGAAGAATATCCAAACGGGTAAAACTGTGAGATACTGAGTAGGTATACAGGTCCCGTACACATAGTTTTACATTGTTCTAACAACTCATTTCTCTTTTCTCATTGTCAGTCTCATGACCTTAAAAATGATGAAAAAAAAAAAAAAAACAGATACAAATACCATAATGTCTTCTGTTGAACAAAATGCTGGCACATGAAACGTCTGAAGTCTAATCTATATAGTACTTTTCCATTGATACCTTTCCTTTTTCTGGTTTTCATCATTTCTATTTTCAGAAGTATCAATATGTATAGTTATTCTGGCTGAAGTTTAGAATAATAGACCTGTCTCTGAGTCAATCCCTCCTTCCTTAGACAGGTACGTTCCATCATATACATGTATCTGCCATCTTCTCAGTAGTAGTAAGGACATACTCTGGCACAAATTACCCATTTAGGGGTATATGGATATGATAAATGAATTCTCTTTACTTTCTAGTTTGCTGATATATTTGAGCAGGAAATGTTATATTTCCTGATGGAGAAGTAGAAGGGAATATAGAGGAAGCAATAAGGCAAATACAGCTTGTAACACACCAGCTAAGCATGACACAGAAACCTGACCAGGGAGACTAGAAATTAAGAGTGTCCATTGCCCCAGCTGCCATGACTTTTTCAACCTGCCTCTGTGGTTGGAACTGCAGGGAAAATGGAAATCAACCAGGAAGATATAAAAGAAGGAGTTTAAAAAATATGATTTTAGTGGAAAAAAATCTCATAGGTACTTAAGTTAAAGGTCCTTTGACATACATTTCAGAGCTAACTTCTTGTGAAATATCATAAGTTTCCAATAGGTAATTTCTGCTTTCTCTTTCAAAGCACAGAGCTAGTTCTAGAACCAGCAATGTGTGGTTCTATCCTTTATACACACACACACACACACACACACACACACACACACACACACACACGTACCATGTATTTACTCTTAATTATACATAAGTTAAAAGTATATATATATATTTACATTACATTGTTTTTTTTCTATATGCATTATGTACAGTGGAATTTTGGAAAAAATTAGGAAAAATATATGTCATTTTTGGAATTTTATGAGAATGAGCAAACTAAATTTGGGAGCTTTGAGGCTTTAGATACTGCTAGAAGAGGTAAGTGAAGTCTGTCCTACTAACTGTACTTGACAATAAATGTATCATAAAGCTAGATATTAGGGTGTTGTCAGAGTGGACCTGGAGGGTGACAAGACCAGTTTGATAACACAGCAGAAAACTTCTAAAAAAATTATCACATGCTTTATGAAGCAACTAGATCTCTAGGGCTCCCACCATACATATTTGTTCACACAACCATGACATATGAGGTAATAGATATGTCCAATAGATTGACTATGGCAGTAATTTCACAGTATGTACATTCTCTCCAAATACCATGCTGTATATCTTGAAATATACATAATTTATGTTTGTCAATAATAGCTCAATAAAGCTGGAAAAGTAATCTCTATTATAAAGTTCAAAATCTACTTTTCAGGAATATAGTCCAGGGGACTCTGAGGTTCTGTCATATTGTCATTGAATATCTCTACACAGGAAAATTGTCTTTGGTGACAAAGGAAATTAGACTCCAGAAGTGATATTTTGCCTGCAAAGTATCTAATGGCCTTTTCATTTCCCCACTGAACTCTGTAGCCATGGAAACTTCAGTTTCTTTCCTGGATCAACTACAGAAATACGTGTGCTGAAGCTCCTCAAACTGACTTATAAACTAATGAACAAGAAATGTTATATTTTTTGGACTATGCTTAGAAGTGTTTTGCTCAGATTTTAAAGGTCAGGGCACTTTAGGGTCATGTTTGTTCCATAATTTTTTCTGTGTAACATATTCATTTTCCATTAAAATCTAATTTTCTCTACCAATAAGATTCTAGGCTTCTGATCTCTCATGGAAATTGTACTTGGTATGAATCACCTCATCCAAATGTATGCTCTCAGTGAGCCTGTCATCAAATGGACTTGATGCCTTAATTTTCCCCCTTTGTAGCAAAATGCTTAACTTGTTACTTAGCAGGCATGCTGGCAGAGAAGTTGGGGGGGAGGAGTGGGGGAAAGAAAAAAAAAAAAAAATAGAAAGAAAGAGAAAAGAAAAAGGGAAAAGCTATACAGCAATTGTTATGGCTGAGAGTGACTATTGGTAAACATCTGATGCTGTAATTTCAGGGTAAGCGAAGTCGTCACTGTAGAATTAAAGATACAGGCAACTGAACTACATTGATTCTTTCAACACCTAGGTCAAGATATAAAGGTAATCATGTCATAGATTTATCCCTTAAGTGTGCACTTTTTGTATATTCATTTAAAAGCACTTTCTGTGCATGTTTTATATACTTAAGCCATGAAGCTGCAAAAATATATGACACACGTTCTTACAAGTGCTGACTATGAGACCTAATTTAAATAGTAGACAGTGGGGACGAACTTTCTCTATAACAAGTGTTCAGAAGGTCTAGTAGCTATCTGAATGTGGCCAGGCAGTAGGGAGAGCTTTATAAATGAGTTAGAATTAGCTCTGGGACCTGAATGATAGGCAAGCCTGTATATGTGGGAATGGTGAGGAAATTGTTTTCAATGGAGAAAACCTCATCACTGACTTTATCTATCAGCTGTGTGTTACTATATTGAAAAACTTGAGGAAACTAAATTATAAAGAATAACTTATTTGGTTCATAGATGTGAAAGTTCACGTTCAAGAAAGCTGTCTTAATTTATGTGTTCTTTGGTGAAGGTGTTGCATCCTATTGGGTGCATGGGAACAAAAGAACAAGAGTAGAGAGAGATATTATGGCCAAGATTACACAATTTCCTTTAAGGACATGCCCCCAGGGATCTAAGGATCTCCCATTGTGACCCATGCCTCTTTTTCCTTTTCCTTTTTAAAAATATTTTGACAGTTTCATACATGTATCCCATGTATTCTTACTATATTCACCCTCCATTATCTTCTCTTATTCCCTTCTTTTTCTTCTGAACTCTGTCTACTTAACTAGCCACCCAGAGACTATACCATCAATGAAAATGACACCCCTTTCTCTAGCAACCATTAGAAGTACATAGCTTTCCAGGAAGTGGCAGAGCCACAAGGGTACCCTCTCTATATATAATGAAATGCTATATTCCCAGAGTTGCACAGATATCTATTGGTGCTTTGTGATCATAATTGTAATGTTATGCCATATATAGATAGAAGCCTTTTCGTAACACTCGTACCTACCCTCAAACTTTGACATTATTTCCACTCTTCTACAATGTTCTTTAAGGCAACACCTCTTAAAGTTCTGCAGTACCCCCATTGTCATCATCCTGAACACCAAACCTTTACTACGTCCTTGGGGGACAAATTTATATTAAAACCATAACACCTCTCCCAGCATAATGTTCTCTAGTTATGGGATTCCAAGCTTTGAATGAACCTTGTAATTATGACAAACTGAAGCCAGTGTAGTAGATTCCAAGGAGCCTGATAGAAGTTTGTCCTATTTGTCTAAAACATGCAGATATGTCTTATAAGAACAGATAGTTAGACACCTAAGTTACTTATGATCTTGGACCAGCTAATAGACTAGGTATGGGTTCTGTTTTGTATAGGGGCTTTAAATTCAATCAGGAATTGACTGGTTATACCCATACTATCCACGCCACTATTGCACTAGTAAGCATACCTGGACAGGCCAGTCTTTATTATAGCTCCTGAGTATAATAGTTCACAACTCGGTAATAATGATGTTAAGTTTTTTCTTTTCCACTTTTTCTAGTGAAGGATTCACCTAAAATGTGCATATGTGGTGCATATGTTGTATAAGTGTTATGAGCTAAACAGTGTTGCATGTTTCTTAGCTGTAGACCAAGTAGTTCTAGAATCGTTCTTTGGAAAGTTATCACAGCATACATGAACTGTGGGTCTTGGAAGGACACCTAAACCTGGTTAGTGCAACTTCCAATGGTAAGGTGGTCAGTGTTTGATATGAGTAAGCGTGATGGCTCTGCTTTACCTGAGGCTCTAGAGGAATGGAACAGGGGCATCAACCTGGTTTTCAAGGACACAAAGCCCCCAAGAAGCTGGTGCCAGACTTTCTTCACAGTGAAAGTGGAGATGCCATCACTGCTCCTTTATAGTATTCTTTCATTTGAAAGAGCAGAGTTCCCACTGCAAGGAAGGCTACGCAATCCTTGTTAGTCTACATTGTCAGAGTTTCCCTGTAAGTTATTATGTGAACCAAGGAATACTTGATCTGAACCATCCTCTGGTAGAGTGGAAAGACATTTATATGCGAAAATGTGTTTCCTTTCTTAATCAGCCTTTTCAGAATCTTGCCAGTTTTAAGATCTTCTGTGAAAAGAAGCAAGTTTATGTATGTTGAGCCATTGATGTCACCATTTTACTTTTTTCTTCATTATTTACTATTTCCTTTATTATCCTTTGAGGTATTTGAGGGCATCTTTGTTCATTGTCTAACATCTGAAGTCAGACACATAGATGATTAATTTTCATGACCCTGTTTTCATTATGCATTTTAAGGCCATATATTTATTTCTAAGAAGGCTATTGTGTACATTGTAGTAGTATTACTAATTCTTCCTTTGAAATGCTTTAACTTTCATGATACTGACCTTTTATTTTCAGTTGTGATATACTTAGGAATTCATTTATTAATTACAAAAGTTTGGAGTGTCTTTCAGTTTGCATTTTTTGTCATTAATTTCTAATTTAATTTGTATGGCATTTAAGGTTTTTTTTGAGGTAAAATTAAATTTTCTATATGTTTTAAATGGCCTCTACAGACCATTTAACTTCCTAAGAATCTTCCTCTCCTTCTTAGTCAGGAGTCTTATATTTGCCCATTCATTTGATTTTTTTTTAAATTTTGCTTGTGGATGTTATGGAAAGCTGAATGAAGAGGGCCCAGTCATCTCTATGGGATCCTAGTATCCTCTGACTCCTGTTGAGTGCTGGTGAGAAACAAGCTTGCATGGTGCCATGCTTGCAGTTCTAATGCCTGTGTGTTTCTATTCTGTAACCTCACACACCCTGACTAGCCCTCTGTTCTGAGTCTTCAGTGTTTTATTTGTTTAAACTAGAAACCACCAACAAATCTTTATAAAATATTTCTTGGTGGTAATGAATTTTGCAAATTTCTTCTTGTATTTCTACTACTTTTTTCTGTTTATATTAATTGGTACATACAAATGCAGAATAGTGTCATTCTCCTGGCAAATGTTACGTCCTATTGTTACAAAATGACATTTTATCTTCCATAATGCCTTTTGAGTCCATTTTGTTTGATGCAAATGTGATCATTCCCACTTTATTTTGCCTTGCTGAATTTGGTATCATTTCCTCACTTTTAATACTCCCAATTCTGTATATGTGCCCCTAGAGCATATTTCTTCAACCATTAAGATCTAGTGAACCATTTTTTGTTCAAAGGATACATTTAATTTACTATAGGTTTTTTCTTTTGGTGAATTTACTTGTAAATTTAAACTTTTCTTTTAATATGCATTTCTTTTTAAAGCATTATGACATTAATATATATTAAAATATTTTTCTCGTTTAATTTAATCTCCATGAATTTGGAAGGAAAACCTTTTCCTCCACTGCTAAAACATAGTTTACCATGTTGCGTTAAAGCCATTGCTCTCCTGGCTTGGTTGTTTGTTTGATTTTTTTTGTTTTGTTTGTTTACCACTCTTTCAATCTTAATCTTTTAAAACTAAAATCTTATTAGGATTCAACTCTAGCTGGAAGGCTTTGTTTCTAGGAATCTGGATTAGATTGTATAAATGATCAAACCACAGAACTGGGGAAAATATGAAGTGTGCTTGAATGCATTGGCAAGGTACTCAGGGAGCCAAGCTATGAGAACTGAAACCGGAAGAAATTGGGCTGAGGTTAGCCAAATACCACCCAGTGCTTTCTTTTCAAAGCATTTGAGGATTTTTTTTTTTTATAAATACTTTTTTTTTCTTCAAGTTACATCTCAGTCACAAACCCCTCCCTATTCCACCTTCCTATCCCGTCCTTCCGCCCTCTTCCCCCCAGCAGTTTCCCCTTTCACTCCAACAGATGGTTCCTTCTCTTATAACAGTAAATATATACAAAACAACAGATATAAATATGCCACATTTATGAGAGTTAAATGGCCCAGTATACCTTCCCAATGTCCAGTTTATACATATTTGGCCCCTGACTTTAACATTCTACTATCTAACCATCTCCATGAGTTTAAAGGTCTATATCTGACTCAACATTCATACTAACTTGCAACACAATTTTAAGAGTATCTTCTTAGATCTATAACACTCTCTTGAATCCTAAACAACTCCAAATTTTAACTATAAGACTCTAGCTGTCTATTCTTCAACCACCTCAGAGACCTGAGAGGGATAAATATATCTGCTTATATAGGAAGTGCAGGGCCTGCAGCTTCCAAAACTAAGAAATGACATACCAGTGACTGCCTGGACAGTTCCCATTTTCTCTCCATACATTCCTGCATCAGTCTTCAGCCTTTGGGTCCTGTTTTTCTGACAGACATTTGTTGTAGAGCAGGAATTATGAAGGACTTACCTACCCTGTCTTGGCAGAGCTAGGCTGTCGACTTCCCTGCTACCAAGTTTTGTCCTTTTTGGACAGCAGTCTGTCTGCAGTTGGAGCAAGGGGTTTTTTCATGCCAAGAGATAGGCTTGCCACTAATTCAACCATCTCACACTGGAGATTCTTTGATGCTTATCTTCTACTTGGAGTAGAATAGGGGGTGCTGTCAGGAGCTGATATGTCTCGATATCAAAAAAAAAGAAAATCTTAATTTAAGATAACATCTTTGAATGCCATATTCTGCAGATCTCTTGGGGTTTTTGAAGATGCCCTATCCATCTCTTGTATTTAGATAAGCAAATGTTGCTTGTCTCTTAACAACTTGATTACTGAGTAGTTTAGAGAATATCTGTGATAGATTGTCGGCAGACTTCCTCAATAGCTGTCTCCATCGGGGGCCTGCAACCACGGCAATCCAATGTCGCTGGGACCGTTCAGCTCTACACAATTCCCCGGCCGGAACCTCAGTGAAGCCTGCAAGATAAGCTTCTGCCTACAAACTCCTTAGGTCATCTAAACAGCTGAGAACAGAAGGACTGAACAAAAAGGATTGTACTAACATTTTTAACCATTTTTTCCATTTTGGTTCGGGCCCCAAACAGGTTTACTACGACCCAAATCAGCAGGAAGTCACTTTAAGAGAGCGATGTCCCATGCCCAGAGGGTGGGGAGGGTGTTTCTCCGCCCTTCTTTTTGGTTATTTGAAGGATAACTGAAAACTCTGATATTTAGGGGAAGAGATTACAAGCTGATAAATGGTCCTGTTTAATGGGTTTTGGAGGTTAGACCCAGGGAATTCCTACTTTTCCTTTTCTGTATCCTTCTTCCTCTCCTATGTAGGAGTGCATAGGCTTGAGAAAAATGAGACATAGACATAGTACAGGAAGGTCCAAGAAGAAGGGGCAGATTATTGAATATGCCCTTATACCTTTGTATATTGATACAGATTAGTAGTATATTTGGCTAAAGTGGTATTGACCATTGTTTATTGTGCAAAAATAAGATTGTATTGGATTACATTGGTATTGATCTTTGTATATTGATACAAAATTAAGATTATAGTTGGCCACAATGGTATTGACCTTTGTATATGGACGTAATATTAAGATTGTATTGGGCTACATAGGCATTGATCTTTGTATATTGATACATAATTAAGAGTATATTTAACCACAATTGAATAGATCTTTGTATATTGATACAAAATTAAAGGTAACGCTTCCTAATGGTATCATACCTAGAGATACTTAAAAATAAAATGTGAAGCTCTGGCCTCTTGATACCAACCGTCTAAAACTGTCTAGGATAGTTAAGTAAAACAAACTCCTAGTCATGCAAACATGTCACTTTGATAGCATTTGAAGATTCTTAGTGCTACAGAGCTGAGAAGTTGGGTACAGTGCTTGCCAGTTGTCTTGTTTGAGGATATGAATATTGTATAGTTTGCAGTATCCAGTAAAGAAATGGAAATGATGTACTACCCACGAAATAACTGAGGAAAGAAAATGAAAAAAAATTATTAATCTGAAGAAGGAAAGAAGAGAGTGAAAGAGGAGTAGAGGCAGGTGAACCACATACAGAT
Source organism: Lophiomys imhausi (assembly GCA_907164525.1). Taxonomy (NCBI): domain Eukaryota; kingdom Metazoa; phylum Chordata; class Mammalia; order Rodentia; family Muridae; genus Lophiomys; species Lophiomys imhausi. The sequence goes on along the minus strand of CAJQZJ010033222.1, from coordinate 6,905,566 downwards.
ACACAGGCATAGAATATAAAATGAACCATGGTAGTTTCACATTTCCTAGAGAAAGGACTAGGAGCTTGGGGTGGGGTGGGGATGGGGGCTCATTGGGAAAGTGCCTGAACTTTAGTATGTGTGAAGTTCTGCATTTATTCCTCAGTATGACAAGAAAACAAACAACACAGGTGACAACTTCCTGAGCAAAACACCAACATCTCAGGCTCTAAGAATAACAATAAATAAATGGGACCTCATGAATCTGAAAAGCCTTTGTAAGGCAAAAGACACTCATGCAAACAAAATGGCAGCCTACAGATTGGGAAAAGATCTTCACAAACCCCACATCTGACAGAGGGCTAATATCCAAAATTTACAAAGAACTCAAGAAATTAAATGCCAAGAAACCAAATAATCCAATCAAAAAATGGGGAACAGAGCTAAACAGAGAATTCACAAAGGAGGAATCCCTAATGGCTGAGAGACACTTGAAGAAATGCTCAGCATCCTTAATCATCAGAGAAATGCCAAGTCAAGAACACTCTGAGATTCCATCTCCTACCTGTCAGAATGGCTAAGATCAAAAACTCAAATGACAGCACATGCTGGCGAGGGTGTGGAGAAAGGGGAACACTCCTCCATTGCTGGCGGGAGTGCAAGCTTGTATAACCACTATGGAGGTCAGTCTGGACATATCTTAGAAAACTTGGAATAGCTCTGCCTCGGGACCCAGCCATACCACTTCTGGGTATACATCCAAATGATTCCTCACCAAACTACAAGGGCATTTCCTCATCTATGTTCATAGCAGCCTTATTTGTAATAGCTAGAAACTGGAAACAACCCAGATGTCCCTCAGCCAAGAATGGATAAAAAAAAAAACTGTGGTACATCTACACAATGGAATACTACTCAGCCATCAGAAACAATAAAATCATGCAATTTGTAGCCAAATGGATGGAACTAGAGAAGCTCATCCTGAGTGAACTAACCCAGACTCAGAAGGATGCACATGTCATCTACCCCCTTATAATTTGATTTTAGCCATATAGTACAGGATAACTATACTATTGCCAATGCACCAAAGAGAACTTTGTTACCTGTCAATGAGACCCTTTGCCCTAGTGGTGCTGCCTTGTAGGCCCCAAGTGTATGAGGAGGTTCTTGGCCCTCATATGACTGCTGAACTGGGGTGGGGGGACTGTTTTGTAGGGACACTCCACTCCGGAGGAGTAGGATCAAAGGGATAGGGGATAGAGGGTGTGAGGGTGGTCTTGGGAGGGGTTGAAAGAGAACACTGTGATGGAGATGTAACCTGAAGTGATAAATAAACATAAAAAAGAGAAAAAGCCACTATGCTGTGCAGTGATGGCACACACCTTTAATCCCAGTGGTCAGGAGGCAGAGGCAGGTGGATTTCTGTGAGATCAAGGACAGACTGGTCCTCAGAGTGAATTCCAGGACAGTAAGGCATACACAGAGAAACCCTGTCTCAAAAAAAAAAAAAAAAAAACAAGAAAAAACTAAAAAGCAATTGATCTTAAGAGGAAATGTAAAAAGAAAAAAAAACCTCTAAGATCAAATTTAGTGGAGTGTGAATGATACATGTATGCTGATGATGTAGATGATGAATACATGTTGGTATATGTGTATATGTATGTGTATAACAAGTGTGGAATTGTAAATTGATTATGTTACTTCATAAGGTCATGGTATATATATAATATAAAATACACTTTGACTGAAAAAAGCAATAAAAACACACATATATTAAACATGAACACTGAAGGTGAAGAAGAAAATAATAGAAAAATATGTAGCATGTAAGGGCTGATGATTCTAAGTTGATATTCCTTCCTGTTAGCATAACAAAGCTATTCTTTCACTCCCTAATAGCTTCACTGTGGATAAGGTATTGTTTCTCATTGTAACTGTCATTTATTATTATGTGCCTTTTCATTCTTTTAATTTTCTCCTTTTAAGTACAGTTGTAAGTGATTTCAGGATTTCCTTCCTTATTCTCCATGTCTGATACACTTTTATAATACTTATTATTATCTACTTACATTCAGTAAATTCTAGACACTTTTAGGAAGATGTGATTGTTAATTTAATATTTCATTATATCTAATATGTTGTGAATAGTATTCTTGTTATAGTTTTATTCTGCAGGTCTTATACTTTTCTTTTTCAAGACTGATTCCAGGTTTTAAAAATCTCATGTGCTATAACTCTATATTAAATAAAAATGTATTTATTAGATATGTTTTCAAATTAAAAATAAATACCTGAATACTTTTTGTGTCTCAGTAAGTAATCTTATATTCATTAAGTTATAGCTGTGTAGTCCCTTCTTCCACCAAAATTGCATTTCTGGGAATCTCAGAATATGATAGTTATTTGGAAATAAACTTTAACAGAAACAACTAGTTAAGATGAATTCAAGTCTTGCTGGCAAATACAATGAGAACTAAATCTAACATGAATAATGAGTTTATGGAGTGATGTTCTATTATTGTTCCCTAGAGTAATAGAACTTACAGAACAAATTTTATGCTCTCTCTCCCTCTCCCACTTCTCTATCTGTTTATATCTATATCTATATCTATCTATCTATCTATCTATCTATCTATCTATCCATCCATCCATCCATCCATCCATCCATCCATCCATCCATCCATCTATCTATCTATCTACCTACCTACCTACCTACCTATATATCATCATCATCTATAGGCTGCCTATGAATTGAAGGTCCAAGGATTCAGTAGTGTAGTCTATGAGGCAGGGTGTCTCAGATGGTCTTAAATATATGATAGAATTCCAAAAAAGTAAGATCTAATTCCAGTGAAAAACTGGACTTGCTAGCCAATCAAGAGCAAGCAGGCAATGAACAAATGCTCTTTCTTCTATACTATTATATAGGCTTCCAGCAGAAGGCATCACCCAGATTAGAGGTTGGTGTTTGAAGCTCAAAAGATCTTGATTAAAGTTGTGTCTTCCTATCTCCAAAGATTTGGATTAGAAGTAGATCTTCCCACTTCAAATTAGGCAAAAATACCTCACAGGTGTCCTGTCCATTTTTGGGTTTTAGTTAATTCCCGTTGTAGCCAAGGTGACAACTAAGAATAGCTATCATAGATGTCATGTACAGACAACACAAAAGGACAATGCTCTGTGAAGACAGTCTGGCTACTCTTAAAGGTCAGCATGCCAAAGACTGCTGAGAGACATGGAAAGCTGGGAGAGAGGCAGGAAATAGAACCCCCCTAAAGACCTCCAGGGAGAAGGGTCTACTACATTTTGTACTTCTATTCTTCAGAAAGAACAGATTTTTGTTATTTTATGTCACTGTTTTTATAGTATGTTTTAGAACAGCCTTTTGAGACTAACATAGGCTACACCTGTAAAATAAACATTAGCTTCTGTTCTAAGAGCTCATATGAAGACAAACTATCACGTATATAAATATATAAATATCATGTATATAAACTACTTAGCCTTGTCAATCCAGAGCTAATGCCTGATAAGGTTACACGTTTTCATTTGAATCTTATGGAGTCTTCGCTCTCCTTGCAGTGCTGTTATGCCCATTTACACAGCACACATATATACAGATGTCTGCAGATGTGCATCCTCCACATCAATAAAAAACTAGCTCTAATTGCCCTCCATTAGGACCTCATTCAATCCTGTTCATATGATCTCACACAATACTATTTTTATATAGTTGATAAAGGTATGTTAACTAGCTTTCCATTGCTAGACAGAACCCTAAGAAAATCAAGTTAGAGAAGGAAAGATTTCTTTTGGCAACCAATCTCAAAGGTTCATTCCATAGGTGCTTGGATGTCTTGTTAACAGAAAAAAAACATTGAAGGGGGATACAGTGGACAGGAAGAGATATTGTTGGTTACCTCACGACTGACAAGAGAGAGAGAGAGAGAGAGAGAGAGAGAGAGAGAGAGAGAGAGAGGAAGAAACATATATAGAAAAAGAGATATATAGGGAGATTTTTATAATAGAGCCTTTTTCCTGAATCCCATTAATCTATACAGATATAACTGATTTTTCCATCCATGCAATTCAATTACCTTGCAATTCAATTACCTCCTTGCAATTCAATTACCTCCCAAGAGCCTCACCTCTGAACTCCATTGGTTTGGGAAATCAATCCTTTTCACACATGAGTTTGGGATAGGGACAGGGAGAGTAGTGGAATATAAAATCCAAGCCATAACACAGTTCATCATGTCTGAGAATTTTTGAGTTCTGAACAATAGTTCATGACATGGAACAGTAAGATTTTTCCATTCAAATAAGAGAAGAACAATGTTTTCATAACAGAGAACCTGACTTGGTAGTAGTGTCTTCTTCGCTGCTTTTTATTGCTCAGAAAGATCTTGTCATGAGTGTTTTATAGGATAAAATAATAAACACAAAAATAATAAAAGAAAGGTAATGGCATCTGAATAGTTTGTTTGTGGTATGACTCACTTAGAACAAGCCTGAAAACAACAGCCTTACTTTATATCATAGCTGTCACTGGTAAGTTAGTTTGGGCATTTGTGTCAAAACCTTGAAGTCTGGGGTGGAGTACCATGAGAAAAGTTAAATTTAATCTTCTGAGTCCTAACATATTAAAATTCCTGGGAATCAAAATGACAGTGTACTTTGAAATAAATTCTAGCATGAGTAAAGAGAATGAATGGACATTTAGAATGAATGACATTATTTTTAGAAGTGGCTTTTTACCCCCTGTTTTCACATTGTGGACTTGAGTTGGCAAAGTATGAAGAAACACTGTGTGCTGCTGTCATGTAGTATAAGAAGTTCTGGACATCCCATCTCTTCCAACATACTTTGAAACGTTGAGGATAATGCTAGATTTAGTATATGAACAAAGAATAAAGTCGTAGGCTGGGTAATTGCATCTTAGCTGAACGATAGTTGGTTCAACTCTGGACAGAAATCAAATGTGGAAAGCACTAGAAGAATTGTCTTTTAAACTGTGTGTTTTTTCTTGTAAGTAGAAGTTTTCTCTCCTATGAAGATTTATTATTATGGTGTGATTATACAGTGTGGCTAACTTAGAAAACATCTGGGATAAACTATGCTAGTACCTAACCAAATGACATGGCTAGAAACCAGCACTTGACAGAGTGATATCACCATGTAAGAAGGAAAATCTAGAGAAATCCTTCATTCATACTGCAACACATCATCAAATATTCATATCATACCAATGAATATTCATTAACAATCTTTTGAAAGGTGACAGAATAAAAGACTCATGCATGTACAAGATGTTTAGAAAGTCATTTACTCACGAGTTCATTACAATATTTGACTTGTACACTCAAATGGTATGCTATTAATAGGAAGGAAAACACACTGTGGAAATAAATAGTGTATACAGTCTGGTTAATGGTGGTCAGTAATTTGAGGGGAAAATGAAGCATGCAGGGTAATGAAGCATTCTTTTCTACAACTAACTTATTTCTTTAGAGTTGTTTCTTTAAATTATTTTATGCATGTCTTAGTTATTTTCTTATTGTTGTGATAAGTGTCTGACACTATGGCCAAGGCAATAGTTTCAAAGGGTGAGTCCATGAACATCATGGCAGGAAGGAAGGCATGGTATTGGAGCAGTAGCTGAGAATTTATACCTTGATCTATCAGCACAAGGCAGAAAGAGTTAACTAACTGGGAATGGTTCAGGCTTTGAAAACTCAAAGACTGTCCCTAGTTCCAACAAGAGCACATCCCCCAATCCTGTCCAAACAGTTCCACCAAATGAGGACCAAGCATTCAAATATATGAGCCAATGGAGGCCATTCTCTTTCAAACCACCACATTCTACTCCCTGGCCCCCATAAGCTTGTGGCCACACCATAATGCAAAATGCATTTAGTTCAGTCTCAAAAATACTCATAGTCTTTCACAGTCTCAGCACAGTTTAAAAACCCAAAATGCAAAGACTCTTCTGAGAGTTAAGGCAATCTCTTAATAGTAACTTCCAGGAAAATGAAAAAGCAAATTACATCCTTCCAACGTTCAATGGCATAGAATATATTGTTTTAGTTAGGGTTTCTATTTCTGTGATGAAACACCATGACCAAAAGCAACTCAGAGAAGAAAGGGTTTATTTGGGTTACACATCCAGAACACTATTTATCACTGCAGAAAGTCAGGAAAAGAGCTAACACAGGGCAGAAACCTGGAGGCAGGAGCTGATGCAGTGGTCATAGAGGATGCTGCTTACTGACTTGCTCCTAATGGCTTGCTCAGGCAGCTTTCTTATAGAACCCAGGAACACCATCCAGGGATGGCCCCACACACAAAGGCCTGAGCACTCATACATCAATCACTAATTAAGAAAATGCTCTGGTACTGGTATAGAAACAGACCTGTGGATCAATGGAATTGAATTGAAGACCCAGAAATGAACCCACACACCTATGGGCACCTAATTTTTGACAAAGAAGCCAAAACCGCACAATGGAAAAATGAAGCATCTTCAACAAATGGTGCTGGTCCAACTGGAAGTCCACATGTAAAAGAATGAAATTAGACCCATACTTATCACCTTGTACAAAACTTAAGTCCAAGTGGATCAAAGACCTTAACATAAGCCCAGACACACTAAATCTACTAGAAGAGAAAGTGGGAAAAATCCTCGAACTCATTGGCACAAGTGACAACTTCCTGAACAGAACACCAACAGCTCAGAACCTAAGATCAACAATCAATAAATGGGACCTCATGAAACTGAAAAGCTTCTGTAAGGCAAAAGACACTGTCATTCAAACAAAACGGCAGCCTACAGATTGGGAAAAAATCTTCACAAACCCCACATCTGACAGAGGGCTTATATCCAAAATTTACAAAGAACTCAAGAAATTAAATGCCAAGAAACCAAATAATTCAATCAAAAAATGGGGAACAGAGTTAAACAGAGAATTCACAAAGAAGGAATCCTAATGGCTGAGAGACACTTGAAGCTCAGCATCCTTAATCATCAGAGAAATGCAACTCAAGACGACTCTAAGATACCATCTCACACCTGTCAGAATGGCTAAGATCAAAAGCTCAAATGACAACATATGCTGGCGAGGGTGTGGAAAAAGGGGAACACTCCTTCATTGCTGGTGGGAGTGCAGGCTTGTGCAACCACTATGGAGGTCAGTATGGCGATATCTTAGAAAACTTGGAATAGCTCTGCCTCGGGACCCAGCCATACCACTTCTGGGTATACATCCAAATGACTCCTCACCAAATCACAAAGAAGTTTCCTCATCTATGTTCATAGCAGCCTTATTTGTAATAGCTAGAAACTGGAAACAACCCAGATGTCCCTCAACCAAAGAATGGATAAAAAACACTGTGGTACATCTACACAATGGAATACTACTCAGCTATCAGAAACAATGAAATTATGCAATTTGCAGCCAAATGGATGGAACTAGAGAAGCTCATCCTGAGTGAGCTAACCCAGACTCAGAAGGATGCACATGGCATCTATTCACATATAGTCAGATTTTAGCTATATAGTACATGATATCCATACCACAATCAACGCTTCAAAGGGAACATGGACATAGACTTTTTCTTTTTCTCTCTTTCAATGACACACTTTTCCCTAATGGTGCTGCCTTGTAGGTCCCCAGCGTATGAGGAGGCTCTTGTCCCTCATAGGACTGCTGAACTGGAGTGGGAGACTGTTATGTGGGGACACTCCACTCCAGAGAAGTGGGACGGAATGGTTGGGGGTAGAGGGTGGGAGGACGGGACTGGGAGGGGTGGAAAGAGGACATTATGATGGAGATGTAACCTGTAGCAATAAATAAATAAACTTAAAAAAAAGAAAATGCTCTACAAACTTGGCTACAGTCTGATCTTACAGAGACATTTTCTCAGTTGATATTCCCTCCTCTCTAATGATTGTAGCTTTTGTCAAATTGATATAAAACTAGCCAGCACAATTACCACTCCAAAAGTGGGGAATGGAGCATAGTAATGGAATCCAAAGTAGGATCATAACCAGAAGGGAAAATTCCAAATCCTATAATTTCATGTTTCATGTCTCATGTGAAAGGGCTTAGATGGCTCTACCCTTCCTGCCTTGCTAACTGCAACACACTTCTCTCTCTTGTGCTGCTTCTCCTTTCTGTCTGTAGTGCCCCTTGGTAGACATCCCATGTCTCTGGCACCTCTGCCACCTTCCCGTGCAGTTTAAGGCTCACCGATACACAATGGTCTCTCTGCGTCTCCATGAAGAAACTCCACTGCCATATACCTGACCTCAGTGTCTCTCCTTAACCCGACCAGAGAAAGATTCCACAACTCCTTTACTTTTGTGTCTTTCATGACTCTAAAACCAGAACTCTTCTGTCTGACTGCTTGGTGTAGAACCTGACTGCCTCTTTGAATTACATTTTTATAACCTTTGATTTGTTGATAATTCTTAGGAACAGATAATGTCTTATACCTTTTCTTACTTGGAAGCTCAGGTGGCTAGGGCCTGGCCCTGAGGCACCATTTACTTTATTCCATTCTACAGGAGGCCTTTTATCTCTTTCTGCATAGCCTTGGCTTCAACATTAAATTTTCTGGTGCTATTTTTCCTCTTCAAACTGTACATTTTGGATTTCTTTTGTCTCTGTTTGCTCTTTTACATGGCAGACCTGCGTAAGAGCGATTACTAATAACCACACTACAGGGTCAATATTAGCCTGTCTTAAAATCTACTCTGCCAATTAAATTAGTCCAAAATTCTTCAGTTTAGCCTCAGGTGGATTCAGAGGACAAGACAAAAAGCAGCCACATTCTTTATTAAAATATCACAAGAAGTACCTCTAGCCCAGTTACTGATATTAATATCCTTTCAATCCCATTGAGCTGGACCTCCATAGTCCACATGACTCCCATCACTGTTTTCCAAGCTTCAACTAGGGTGGCTTGTTAAGTCCCACTCACACCATTCAACCATTTTCCTAGTTCAATGTACCAAGTGTTCTCCATTCCTCAAAAGAACAGTTTATTCAGGACTTTCACAGCAATAGCCCACTCCCTAGTACCAGGTTCTGTCTGAGTTACTTTTAAATTGCTATGACAAAACATCAAACCAAGGAAACTTATAGAAGAAAGAATTTTCTCAAGGTTTACCATTTCAGAGAGTGATTCCATGACCAGGGTGGCAGGCAGGTATGCAGGCAGGCAGACAGGCAGGCAGGCATAGAACTGGAACACTAGCTAAGAGCTTACCACTGATCCACAAGCATAAAGTAGAGAGAGCAAGCTAACTGTGCATGATATTCATCCTTTGACAAAGCCACACCCCCTTATCCTTCTCAAACAGTTACATATATTGGGTGGGCAGCAAAGCACTAAAATATATGAACAGCGCCTCTGGGGGCCATTCTGATAAACCACCACAATACATATGTTTATTTGTCTTAGTGTATGCACATATGCCACATGTGTGCAGTTTCCCATGGAGACCAGAAGAGAGTGTTGGCCCCTAGAACTGGAGTTACGGTTACTTGTGTGTAGCCCAACATGGGTGGTAGTAATTGAACCCAGGTCCTCTACAAAAGCAACAAGTGCTCTTACCACTGAGTTGTCTCTCCAGCTGCTCCTTACATTGCAGTATACAAAATGATAATCAGTTTATTAAATTAGCTAACACTTGTAGGAGGGAAGGATGTGCTCAGAGTTCTGAGAATTTCTAAATGATGGGAGAAACTGTAGCTAAAGATGGCTTACATACAACTTATTAGCTCATCTGTCTATTTACTACAGGTCCTGAAACTCTAACCCAACCAATAAATGTACTTTCTTCTGAAAGTCCTTCATTACAGGACATGAACTCTAGATTTGGTTATAGTAACTTTGCTGGAGTGGGTGATCACAAACCATTTATATGTAGTGAGTCAAGTGTGCGCTCAAGCATTAAGTGTACTTGTGCAGTGATTTGAGGGATAGCCTTCACTTGGTCATCTTGAAGCTGTGTAACGCCTTGATCTATGACAAGAGTGAGGTTCGTAGGAAGATACCTTATCACAAGTGCTCTTCCAGAATCTCTATCTGTAAAATGAAGGAATGAGACTAAAAGCTTTTATAAGACCTTTGACTCTGACATCCAATCTGATCATAATTCCCTTGTCAGCACTTAAATGTCCAAATATGGTGCATAATTCCACTGCTCTCCTACAAGACTTTTCATTCTTGCTGTGAATGGTCTTCCTGCATTTTACCCTTAGACATTCTCCCATTCTTCTTCACCTACAAATTTGCCTATGGAATCAGCAAAAACAGATGCTTCACAAAAGGTGTAGGGCTTTCAGAAGGTGTCTTTAGGATTTTCTTCCATGACCTTTGTGGTGTTTCAATCAGAATCAAGGCAAACCTAAGTTACTTTTGAACATCAGTTACATTTAGAAAGCTTTTAGGCTTTTGAGGCTTTGAAAATAAGCTTTATCTTGTGGTTTATTCTGTTTTTAATCACCGTTAAAGCCCTCACCCCTTTGTCAAGTCCTTAAATTCCACATGGCAGACTATAATCTGTTCTGTTTTATCTCACCACTTTTCCCTCATCCTGCTACTCAAATGTAAGGAAGGCTGTGCTAGCTGAACTCCAGAAAAGTATGCTGTTTTCCTTCTTTTTTTTTGTAAGCACTTTTTGATTTATTTTTACCCTGTGTGTGGTCACATATGTGCCACTGTATGCATGTGGGGAGAGGCCATCTTGCAGGAAGTGTGTCTCTCCTTTCACCACGTGGGTCCTGGGGTTTGAACTCAGGTTGTCAGACTGGAAGGTGCCCTTACCCACTAAGCCATCTTGCTGGCCCCTGCTTTGCTTCTCTAAGTCTTTGGTTGTTCCTTTCCATTGGGTGTTGTCACCAATATGTCAACTGCATAATGACAGCCTTTTCTCTGATAGGAAATACATATGGACTATGGTGTCAGGGGAAGCACTATACGAGAGAACCTAACCGAGTCAGTTAGGGTTTTTTTGGTGACTAGCTAAGTGATTTGATGCCACCAAGCAAGACCAAGGAAGAGATGTCTTTCCAAACACCAGTGACACCAGGAATGTCTCATAGCAGTTGACCTGTGGTGAATGCTGAATAAGTGCTAGTTGAGGGAAATCAATAACGTGTTTAACGCATTCTGTGTACTCTGATAAGAAAGTCAGTAAACATTTGTACATGTGGTGGTCCACTACTTACAACTCTATGGAATACAATTTAGTAGGAGGGGTTATTGTAATTCATTTGTAACTTTGTGTTCACATAATGATTGCGGTAATGGTCACAGATCATCTTCCTCAAGAATGAATTCTGTATTGTTGTGGAATGAATCAGGTAAATTCCCATTTTACTATAAATTTAGCAACATGAGATGGTGTAGTAGAAATGCTTCAGACAGAAGCCAGAAATCTGTCTCTTGGGATGCTGTACCCTAAATATACTTGAAACAGCAAGAATAACAAAATTTTTCAAGAACCACTGTGTTGTGTTTTATATTCTTCAGCAGAACTAAGAGTAACCCTCCACCCTGAAGTATAAAAATACATTTGACAGTAGCAATGACAACACTAACAGGGACAGTTCTGCTAATTGGTTGTTGTGTGCTGGGTGTGAAATTATGCCCTTCTTTGCATATTAATTCATTTCCTCCTTACAACAGATATGTTAGTAAGGCAACATTGTTATCAGCTTTAACAAATATTCGTACCATTTTTCTCATATCTGTACAATGAGGAAGTGGTAAAGCTGTAACTGGGACATATATGTGATTCTGAAAACTGCATATTTACTAGGATATCATGAGGCCTTTAGTGTAAGGAAGAATTTTTGAAAACTGAAAGAGTAAGAGTAGTATTAACTTATATGAATTTGACACTTGCATTGGAGGTTATATAGACCAGAATGAAGAACATTAAAATTTTGAGTTAATGACACAAAATGAGTTGTTGATACTAGGACTGTGAACCAAAATGATAAAATATTAAGGGATATGATGAAGGATGCTGAAGTCAGAGAGTGGAATTCAGACTTCAGGATTTACAATTGAATCAGAGACTGAAGATGAGTAGACTTAGGGAGGCTCCTTTTAAGACTTAAAAGAAGACTGAGACACAAATTAAAGGCCAGCTTAATACCTGGAAAAAGTAATCAGTGATAATGGTCATCATCCTAGCTTTGAAACATTTTGGATTCACAAAATAGATTTTTAAAAATAAAAACTCCTGTAAGCATTTGGACATGAAATTAAAAGTGGTATCAAGATTCTATTTTCCTACACTAAAATCAGAAAACAATGTAGCGAAGAACACTGTGTGTGCTATCTTTTATGTGTGAAGAACACTTGAGAGAAAAGTTCCAGATTGGTACTGATTACATACTTTTGAAAAATATTTGGTAATTTGATAGTCATTAATAGACATTAATGCATCAATAAAATACATGGAATTATAGAATGAACATATAAGTATTTCCCTTTCTACTTAGAATTCTTATGTATAGAATAATACATAATTGCCAAGAGATAGGCTTGCCACTAATTCAACCATCTCCCACTGGAGATTCTTTGATGCTCATCTTCTACTTGGAGTAGAATAGGTGATGCTGTCAGGAGCTGACATGTCTTGATATCAAAAAAATCTTAAGTTAAGAAAACATCTTTGAATGACATATTCTGCAGATCTCTTGAGGTTTTTGAAGATGCCCTATCTATCTCATATTTAGATAAGCAACTGTTGCTTGTCTCTTAGCAACTTGATTTTTTTTAAATACTTTATTTTTTTTTCTTCAAGTTACATCTCAGTAACAAACCCCTCCCTATTCCCCCTTCCTATCCCGCCCTTCCACCCTCTTCCCCCCAGAAGTTTCCCCTTTTAGTCCAACAGATGGTTCCTTCTCTTATAACAGTAAGTATTATACAAAACAATAGATATAAATATGCCACATTTATGAGAGTTAAATGGCCCAGTATTGTCGCGTCCCCCTCGACCAGCAAGGATGACACAACTCACAAAAGCTCTTCTCCAGCAGTTTATTCAGGTCCCTTGAAAACAGTCTTCCGAATGCCCGGGCAGACCCAACCCACAGGCTAAATACTAAATGAACAGCCAATCAAGTAAAGCCATGTGGTGCTATCTTAGAGGCCCACGTATGCGGAAGCAAGCCAGATCAGCGGTCTTAGCCAAATATGGACTTGTTTATCATCGAGAGCGCTCACCGCCGGGCTGGTGGAAGGCGGAAACCGGCGCCATCTTTAGGGCGCGGCACATCGCAGCTCTCTACAGTTCCCCCTTTTTTATTTTTTCTAAAGTTGGTAAAAGTCCCTGGAAAGGCTTCGTAATCCCTCTATCTGGGGATCTCACAGTGGGCCTGAGCCTGTAGGAGGGTGGTGCTCAAACTCTTACCCGTCTCTGGGTCAGCCTCCCCACTCGGGACTGCCCTGTCTTAGGTGGCCGAGACTTACCCGTCTACTCCATCATTGACTTGCCAGACCCTAATATCCGTGGAACGAATACCTCAGTGGGCAGGGACTATGCTTAGTGAAGATTTACTTCATGGCAGCGAGCCATGCCTGAGGGGACTGGCCCGCCTCAATGGCGACAAGGGCTTGTATAATCATGGCTGCATTACGCTTTTGTGTCGCTCTCATTTTGTAGATGCACCATAGGCAAAACAGAGAGGCTAGTATCATTAGTATCGCCAAAGAGCCTACGCCCGCCCATTCCTTAAGATGATCCATAGCCGTCTGTATCCAGGAGGTCAAACCAGTAGCCAGGCTCAGATCCACCCGAGTGGAGTTGATGTGGACAATTGTCGCTCTCAGCTCTCTCATCAAATTTTCAAATTCAGCTGACCAATCCTGTAAGAGGAACTTTGACAATTGTCTAGACAAATTAGCAGCCTTTGTAAAATTTTGATACTGCACGGAAGTAACACACAAACCTTGCATTTTTCACTCACACCCCAATTGTGCTAGTTGCCAAAGAGAATCAATCTGTTCTTGTATTAAATCTATGCGTTGATTAACTATCATAAGGCCTCCTTTTAGATGAGAATTCATAGAGGTCTGGGTATCCAATGCCTGTGCTACAGTGGCTGAGATGTTATTCAGGGCATTGGCAGTCTGTATAGAACAAACAAGGCAATAGCTGAGGCAGTAGCTCCCACAGCAGCAATAGTGATAGCATTAACAATAGATGCAGTGATGCCAAAATCTCTTTTAAACCTGAATAGCATCATGGTATTAGGGGCCTCTACAGGAACTGGTACATATTGAGGCATTCTAGTCACCACAGCCACAGGAAAGGCTGTGGCATTCCAGCATAGGGCATAAAAACATGTGCCCGGAGTGCATACTAACTTTTCTTCACCCAAGGATGCACTCCCATTACTTACAATCCACAGAAAAGGAGGCCAGAGACATACTGGCGAGGCTGAAAAGTTCTTGTTGCGGTAAGAATGAAACAAAGAATTCCAAGTACCAGAGCCACTACTGCTAGAAAGATCCAATTTGGTAGCGGACCCTAGGGAAAAATTACCTCTTTGATAAATTCCTCCACCAAGCATAATGACAGGTCCCAAGTCCATGCAACTTCCATTTACTCCACACAAAAGCCACAAATCAAAAGGATTGGTGGCAGTCTGCTGAGGATCCCTAGTAGATATATCAAGCATTCCTGTACAAGACTTATTCACTATATTACTAATCATGGGGCTAAAGGAAAAATAATCTTGTTGAACCCAAACTGCTCTGCGCTCCTGACATCCAGTCCAGGGAAAAGGTCCTTCCTCTACTGTGGATCCTTTACAAAAAGGTGCCCAGCGTGGCTGTCTGGGGGGGGTCCCGGTCAGAGACTCGTGTGGGCCACCATCCTTCAAGACGAGAACCGTTGCCTGAAAACAAACCACCACTCCTACCCCCAAACCTCAGTTGTGGTAAAAAATCTCTGACTGCTGAGACAATTTAATGCATTTTGTATCATCTGACCTATTGAAGCTCATTAAAAAGCACAGACTACCCTTCAAGCTGACATTTCTATTACCCTCTATAGGGCTTTTCTGATCATCAAAGGGAAGGTAGGGTAAGCCTAGGCTTCTATTACTGCTAAATAAGCGTGGAAACACAGTTGCATCATGTCTGACCTGCATCGGCTTTGGGAATATCGACAGGATCCCCCATCTCAGCTCAGTCATTCCTGACATACTCACTGCTACTATCACCAGGATCCCTAGGAAGGTTTTCATGACGAATCTTCCTCACAAGGCGTTCAGGCACCCACACTGGATCTTGTTGATCCTGAGGAAAAACACAAACAGACCCTCTCGCCCATGATAGCACGGGGTCAGGCCCCCGCCAAGAGCCTGTCAAAATGTCCTTCCACTTCACCGTGCTTTTAGGTGAACCATGGGAATCCTGATGTCTGTCCGCTGCTGAGCGGCCTTGAGCATCCAAATTGAAAAAATTTAAAGTAAATAAGGCTAAAGACATTCTTTCCTTGGGGGTACGGCCTTGGCCTATTCCCCCTTTTTGTTTTTGCAAGCATTCTTTCAAGGTGCGATGAGCACGCTCCACAATTCCTTGTCCTTGAGGATTATATGGTAATCCGTGATTAAGCTGTACCTCCATCTGGTTGCAGAAGGAGACAAAGGACTGTGCCGTATAGGCTGGTGCATTATCCATTTTCAGTTGCTGTGGTTTTCCCCATGCAGCCCAGGCTTCTAAGCAATGTCCTATGACATTGCGAGCCTTTTCTCCACTCATAGGTGTAGCATGTATGATACCTGAGCAGGTATCCACAGATACATGAATATATTTTAAGGTTCCAAATTCTGAAATGTGGGTAACGTCCATTTGCCAGATTTTGAGTGGCATCAACCCTCTAGGGTTCACTCCCACACTGGGAGGATGATGATGAATCACACACTGAGGACAGTCCAAAACTACTTGTCTAGCATCTGCTCTAGACAAATGGAATTTTTGCTGTAGAGTTTTTGCATTTACATGAAATAATTGGTGAAACTGTCTGGCTTGGTCAGGAATGAGCTCCAAAAAATGTATTCCATCCTGGTCCATTGATCAACTTTATCATTACCCTCACTTAATGGTCCAGGTAATCCTGTATGTGCTCTGATATGTTGAATATAAAAACACCTTTTTCTCTGCCAGATTAAAACTTGTAACTCTTGTAATAAGGCACATACAGTACTACTATTCTTAATAGGACCTGCTAATTCTAATACTTTTACTGCGTTGACCACATAAACTGAATCTGAAATCAAATTGAATGCAAATTGACATCTTTTAAACACCTCAATTACTATTTTCAACTCTACTATTTGGGGGGAGCCCGGTTGAAATTGACATAACACGGGCTCTTGTCTTTCTATCAAATAGGCTCCACAGCCTGTCTTTGAGCCATCAGTAAACACATTTGGTGACCCTTGAAGTGGTACTGCTGAAGTAACCTTAGGGAATATCACTGGGTGCTCCTTAAAAAATGATAGCAATGGATGTTTAGGATAATGGTTATCAATCACTCCTTCAAAGCTACATTGCAATATTGCCCAATCATCTACAGTGCCACACAAAATCTTAATTTGATGACTGGAATAGGGCACTATTATAGGGGAAGGAGCAACTCCAAAAGACTGCAAGCATTGTTGGATACCAATTAAGGCTAAAGCAGCAACTGCAGTGGGATAATGTTCTATGGATTTTTTTGGAGAAATCTTTGAATAGGTCCATAATAATGGACCATCCTGCCATAACAACCCTGTAGGTTGACCATAGGTGGCAAATATGCACAATGCAATGGGCTGTCCTTCCTGCCATCTCTTTAGGAAGGCACTCTGTAACCTTTCTTCCACTTTACATAAAGCTTTTCTTGCTTCTTCTGTAAATTGCCTAGGAGAATTAAGTGCTGAATCACCTTTCAAAATATCATATAGGGGTCGTACTTCATAATTTGGTAGCTTCAAATAGCCTCTTACCCAATTGATATCTCCTAACAACCTTTGAAAATCATTTAAAGTCTTTAAATTATCTTTTCTTATCTCAGTCTTTTGAGGTATTATCTTTTCAGGTCCAACCTTCGCTCCTAAATAATCAACCACATTTTCCTTTTGAACCTTATCAGGAGCAATAAACAACCTTTTTTTTTTAATAATTGAACTAATTATTCATAGGCCCGATCTAACATTTGTTCACTCTTAGCTGCCAGTAAGATATCATCCATATAATGAACACATCTCAAATCTGGAAAATTCTTTCTCAAGGGAGCAATGGGTTCCCCCACATACAGTTGGCACATAATGGGGCTGTTTGCCATGCCCTGGGGTAATACTACCCATTCAAACCGCTGATCAGGTTCCTCATGGTTACAGGATGGAACAGTTAATGCAAATCTCTCACTATCTTTGGCACACAAAGGGATGGAGAAAAAAACAATCTCTTATATCTATAACTATAATGGGCCATGAGGCTGGCAAAGATGATAAAAGCTGCAAGCCGCGTTGCACTGGGCCCATGATCTGCATTTGTTGATTTATGGCATGCAGGTCATGCAATAACGACTAAGAGCTTCCACCTGAGCTACAGTGAAAGCAGCATTAATCCCATAAGTGCGGACAGACTCAGCGAGTGCTTTAATTACCTTAAAATCGAGAGGTTCATGATAACGATTTCCCCCTCCATCCTGAAAGACAGGGTAGTACAGCTCATGTCTCACTTCCCTCCAGACATTTGGACAGAATGACCGCCCACTAGGACCACTCAGAGGGGAAGTCTCATTATATGAAGGCGGCGCCAGCACAGGCGGCCCCGGACCTGAGGGCTCTATCCGGATGCAGTCAGAACTCTTCCTCAAAGATGACTTCTCCATTTTCTTTGTTAACATTTTAAGTTCCTCTTTAGACTCTGAGCTATCCTCTTCCAAAGTATCTTTCCCAGATTTGACCGAGCGCTCCTCTTTTAATTGTTCTAATGCCTTTTGTCCTTTTTCCACTGCCTTGCAATATCTCTGATCTCCTAAACAACTCCGAACAAGTCTCCAAATAGGCCGTGCTCCTCCCTGCAATGTACTTTGCTCCCAGGCAAAATCCAAGTCCCTGCCTAATTTGTCCTAGCAGGACACCGTAAGATTCCCGGACACCGCAAACCATGGAGCCACGGAATCGCATTCATTCAAAAATCTTTCTAGGGTAGACTTCTTAATCTTCAAATTCCTAGCTAAAAGTAGCTCCTGAAGAGCCAGAAAAATTGGATGTGACTCAGACAATCCCATGTTTAAAAATTTACTTTCGGTTCTCAGCTTCCCTAAGAAACTTTACCTTTTGTTCGCAACCTCCGCGAAACTTTACCGTATGTTCACTATCTCCGCGAATCTTTACCGTATGTTTGCTATTATCCACGAATCTTTACCGTATGTTCACTATCTCCGCGAATCTTTACCGTATGTTCGCTATTATCCGCGAAACTTTATTGTCCCAAATTATCCCAGGAACTTACCAGCGCGCTGCCCCTGACTGCAGGAGTTCTGAGTCTTTTCTGGGTCCCCGTACGGGCCACCACTTGTCGCGTCCCCCTCGATCAGCAAGGATGACGCAACTCACAAAAGCTCTTCTCCAGCAGTTTATTCAGGTCCCTTGAAAACAGTCTTCTGAATGCCCAGGCAGACCCAACCCACAGGCTAAATACTAAATGAACAGCCAATCAAGTAAAGCCAAGTGGTGCTATCTTAGAGGCCCACGCATGCGGAAGCAAGCCAGATCAGCGGTCTTAGCCAAATATGGACTTGTTTATCATCGAGAGCGCTCACCGTCGGGCTGGTGAAAGGCGGAAACCGGCGCCATCTTTAGGGCGCTGCACATCGCAGCTCTCTACACAGTATACCTTCCCAATGTCCAGTTTATACATATTTGGCCCCTGACTTTAACATTCTACTATCTAACCAACTCCATGAGTTTAAAGGTCTATATGTGACTTAACATTCATACTATCTTGCAACACAGTTTTAAGAGTATCTTCTTAGATCTATAACACCCTCTTGCTTCCTAAACAGTTCAAAATTTAACTATAAGACTCTAGCTGTCTATTCTTCAACCACCTCAGAGACCTGAGAGGGATAAATATATTTGCTTATATAGGAACTGCAGGGCCTGCAGCTTCCAAAACTAAGAAAGAACATACCAATGACTGCCTGGACAGTTCCCATTTTCTCTCCATACATTCCATCATCAATCTTCAGCCATTGGGTCCTGTTTCTCTGACAGACATTTGTTGTAGAGCAGGGATTATGAAGGACTTACCTACCCTGTCTTGGCAGAGTTAGGCTGTCGACTTCCCTGCTACCAAGTTTTGTCCTTTTTGGACAGCAGTCTGTCTGTAGTTGGTGCAAGGGGTTTTTTCATGCCAAGAGAAAGGCTTGCCACTAATTCAACCATCTTACAGTGGAGGTTCTTCGATGCTTATCTTCTACTTGGAGTAGAATAGGGGGTGCTGTCAGGCGCTGATATGTCTCGATATCAAAAAAAAATCTTGATTTAAGATAACATCTTTGAATGCCATATTCTGCAGATCTCTTGGGGTTTTTGAAGATGCCCTATCCATCTCTTGTATTTAGATAAGCAAATGTTGCTTGTCTCTTAGCAACTTGATTACTGGGTAGTTTAGAGAATATCTGTGATGGACTGTCATAGTAGCTAACAAAGTGACATGTTTGCATGACTAGGAGTTTGTTTTAACTATCCTAGACCGTTTTAGACGGTTGGTATCAAGAGGTCAGAGCTTCACATTTTATTTTTAAGTATCTCTAGGTATGATACCATTAGGAAGCGTTACCTTTAAATTTGTATCAATATACAAAGATCTATTCAATTGTGGTTAAATATATTCTTAATTATGTATCAATATACCAAGATCAATGCCTATGTAGCCCAATATAATCTTACTATTACGTCCATATGCAAGGGTCAATACCATTGTGGCCAACTATAATCTTAATTTTGTATCAATATACAAAGATCAATACCGATGTAATCCAATACAATCTTATTTTTGCACAACAAACAATGGTCAATACCACTTTAGCCAAATAATCTACTAATTTTGTATCAATATACAAAGGTATAAGGGCATATTCAATAATCTGCCCCTTCTTCTTGGACCTTCCTGTGCTATGTCTATATCTCATTTTTCTCACGCCCATGCACTCCTACATAGGAGAGGAAGAAGGATACAGAAAAGGAAAAGTAGGAATTCCCTGGTGCTAACCTCCAAAACCCATTAAGACAGGACCATTTATCAGCTTGCAGTCTCTTCCCTACATAACAGAGTTTTCAGTTATCCTTCAAATAACCAAAAAGAAGGGCAGAGAAACACCCTCCCCACCCTCTGGGCATGGGACGTCGCTCTCTTAAAGTGACTTCCTGCTGATTTGGGTCGTAGTACACCTGTTTGGGGCCCCAACCCAAATGGGAAAAATGATTAAAAATGTTAGTACACTCCTTTTATGTTCAGTCCTTCTTTTCTCAGCTGTTTAGATGACTTAAGGGGTTTGTAGGCAGAAGCTGATCTTGCAGGCTTCACTGAGGTTCCGGCCGGGGTATTGTGTAGAGCTGAGCAGTCCCAGTGACATTGGATTGCTGTGGTGGTTGCAGGCCCCCGATGGAGACAGCTATTGAGGAAGTCTGCCAGGCAGAATCAACTGGGTCACTTGTCCTCCTTGGTGCCTGATTCTGCTCTCTGTTGAGGATTCCGCTGTCCAGCCATCCCCAGGCTCCCCTAATGGATGCTTCGATTCTCCTGGAACGATAAGAACAGAGCCCTACCCCAATCCCAACCCTAGGACAATTGCCCTCTTTTTTTGGGGGTGGGGATGAGGGGGGGCTAGGTAATACTTCTCCTGAAGCAAATTTGGCCTTCTGACAACATACAAAGCATTATCTTTCAATCCGGGTTAAAGAAGAAATCATTCTGTCACCTTGGAGCTAAACCAGCTCTAGTGTATATATTTTGAGATCCCAAAGGACAATCTGCCTGCATCGAGAAGGCCTTTTGTAAGTAGCCTCCAAACCTAGGTCCCTCCAAATCCCATGTGTGTGTCTCTGAACTCTAATTATTGGGATCAGGGACCTGTTTTTCCCATCTGAAGGGATCAAAGATGTGTTCTACCACTCCTGGATCGAAGTCTTTCTCTATTTAGAGTTTGCCCTGCATCAGGCTGACCCTGAGCTCCGGGATCTGCCCATTTCTGTCTCCAGTGTGCTGGGGGCTGGGACCAAGGGTGTACTCTTCTTGAATGGTGGGACCAGGAATGTGCACCCTCACCACCCCGCTCTGTTTGACTCCAGAATACATAAGACCACCAACTCTACGGTGCTTCCCCCCCCACCCCCCCCACCCCGTCTCTGCTGAAGTCAAAGGCATGGGCCAATACCACAGTTCTCTTGTATTTTACCTTAGCTCCACGTCTTCTCTACACCTTGGGGTCTGCAAAACCAGGCCGAATGGCTGTATCCTCTATTTCATTCACAGTGTTTCAGCCCTGCCACCTGCCTTTTTTTTTTTTTTTTTTTTTTTTAGTTAATAAATTTATTTGTTTGTTGCTTCAGGTTACATCGTTATCATATTGTCCTCTTTTCCCACTTCCCAGCCCCACCCTCCCATGCTCTACTTCCTGACCCTTCCGTCTTGTTCCTCTGGGGTGGAGTGTCCCTGCCTAACATTCTCTCACCACAGATCAGGAGTCATATGAGGGCCAAGAGCCTCTTCATTCACCAAGGGCCTACGAGGCAGTACTGCCAGTGAATGGTGTCTCATTGCTACTGGGGGAATACTAGAAAAAAGAACATCAAGCACACAAACCCACAAAAACATAGAATATCAACAAAAAAAGAGAGGAAGAAGAGAAGGGAAAAGGAAAAAGAAAAAAGAAAAAAAGAAGGAAAAAGAAAAAGATAAAAAAAAATTATGTCCTTGTCCTTTTGATGTGTTGGTTGTAGTACGGATATCCTATACGATCTAGTTAAAATCCTACTATAAGTGAATAGATGCCATGTGCATCCTTCTGAGACTGGGTTAGCTCACTCAGGATGAGTTCCTCTAGATCCATCCATTTGTTTGCAAATTGCATGATTTCATTGTTTCTGATAGCTGAGTAATATTCCATTGTATAGATGTACCACAATTTTTTAATCCATTCTTCAGTTGAGGGACATCTGGGTTGTTTCCAATTTCTAGCTATTACAAATAAGGCTGCTATGAACATAGATGAGGAGACTTCCCTATGTCTCCGTGCGAGGTCCTTTGGGTGTATACCCAGAAGTGGTTTGGCTGGGTACTGAGGCAAGGTTATTCCTAGATTTCTAAGATATCGCCAGACAGACCTCCATAGTGGTTGCACAAGCCTGCACTCCCACCAGCAGTGGAGTAGGGTTCCCCTTTCTCCACACCCTCGCCAGCATGCGCTATCATTTGAGCTCTTTGTCTTAGCCATTCTAACAGGTGTTAGGTGGAATCTCAGGGTCGTCTTGAGTTGCATTTCTCTGATGATTAAGGATGTTGAACATTTCTTCAGGTGTCTCTCAGCCCTTAGGGATTCCTCCTTTGTGAATTCTCTATTTAGCTCCATCTCCCATTTTTTGATTGGATTATTTGGTTTGTTGGCATTTAGTTTCTTGAGTTCGTTGTAGATTTTAGATAATAGCCCTCTATCAGATGTGGGGTTGGTGAAGATTTTCTCCCAGTCTGTTGGTTGCCATTTTGTTCGAATGACAGTGTCCTTTGCTTTACAGAAGCTTTTCAGTTTCATGAGGTCCCATTTATTGATTGTTGATCTCAGATCCTGAGCTGTTGGTGTTCTGTTCAGGAAGTTGTCACCTGTGCCAATGAGTTCGAGGGTTTCTCCTACTTTTTTTCTAGTATCTTTAATGTGGCTGGCCTTATGTTAAGGTCTTTGATCCACTTGGAATTAAGTTTTGTACCTGGTGATAGGTATGGGTCTAATTTCATTCTTTTGCAAGTGGACATCCAGTTGGACCAGCACCATTTGTTGAAGATGCTGTCCTTCTTCCATTGTGCGTTTTTGGCTTCTTTGTCAAAGATTAGTTGGCCATAGGTGTGTGGATCCATGTTTGGATCTTCAATTCGATTCCATTGATCCACTGGTCTGTTTCTATACCAGTACATGCTGTTTTTATTACTGTTGCTCTGTAGTACAGCTTGAAATCTGGGATGGTGATACCTCCAGATGTTTTTTCATTGGACAGGATTGATTTAGCTATTCTGGGCTTTTTGTTGTTCCATATGAAGTTGAGAAGAGCTTTTTCCAGGTCTATAAAGAATTGTGTTGGTATTTTGATTGGAATTGCATTAAATCTATATATTGCTTTTGGTAGGATAGCCATTTTTATTATGTTGATCTTACCTATCCATGAGCATGGGAGATCTTTCCATCTTCTAAAGGCCTCTTCCATTTCTTTCTTCAGGGGCTTGAAGTTCTTGTTATATAGGTCCTTTACATGCTTGGTTAGAGTTACCCCCAGATATTTTATGTTGTTTGTGGCTATTGTGAAGGGGGTTGTTTCCCTTATTTCTTTCTCTGTATATTTGTTTGTTGTATAAAGAAGGGCTTCTGATTTTTTTGAGTTAATTTTGTATCCAGCCACCTTGCTGAAGTTGTTTATCAGGTGTAAGAGTTCTTTGGTGGAGTTTTTGGGGTCGCTTATGTATACTAACATATCATCTGCGAATAGGGATAATTTGACTTCTTCATTTCCAATTTTTATCCCTTTGATCTCCTTTAGTTGTCTTATTGCTCTAGCAAGGACTTCAAGTACTATATTGAAGAGATATGGTGAAAGTGGACATCCTTGTCTTTTCCCTGAGTTTAGAGGAAATGCTTCAAGCTTCTCTCCATTTAATTTGATGTTGGCTACTGGCTTGCTGTATATTGCCTTTATTATTTCTAGGTATGGTCCTTGTATGCCCGTTCTCTCCAGAACTTTTAGCATGAAGGGGTGTTGGATTTTGTCAAATGCTTTTTCTGCATCTAGCGAGATTATCATGTGGTTTTTTTCTTTCATCTTGTTTATGTGGTGAATTACATTGAAAGACTTTCGTGTATTGAACCATCCCTGCATTCCAGGGATGAAGCCTACTTGATCATGGTGTATGATACTTTTGATGTGTTCTTGAATTCGGTTTGCTAGTATTTTATTAAGTATTTTTGCATCTATGTTCATGAGGGAGATTGGTCTGAAGTTCTCTTTCTTTGTTGGGTCTTTGTGTGGTTTAGGAATCAGAATGACAGTGGCCTCATAGAATGAGTTTGGCAGTGATCTTTCTGTTTCTATGTGGTGGAAGAGTTTGAAAAGTAATGGTGTTAGTTCCTCTTTGAAGGTCCGGTAGAATTCCGTGCTAAAGCCATCTGGCCCTGGGCTTTTTTTGGTTGGGAGATTATTAATGACTGTTTCTATTTCCTTAGGTGTTATTGGGCTGTTTAAGCTGTTAATCTGATTTTGATTTAGTTTTAGTAGGTGGAATTTATCGAGGAAATTGTCCATTTCGCCTAAGTTTTCAAATTTAGTGGAATATAGATTTTTAAAGTAATGCCCGAATATTTTCTGGATCTCCTCAATGTCTGTTGTTATTTCTCCCTTTTCATTTCTGATTTTGTTGATTTGTGTTCTTTCCTTTTGCCTTTTAGTTAATTTGGCTAGGGGTCTGTCTATTTTGTTGATTTTCTCAAAGAACCAACTCTTGGTTTCATTGATTCTTTGTATAGTTCTTTTTGATTCTAAGTTGTTGATTTCAGCTCTAAGCTTGATGATTTCCTATCTTCTGCTCTTCTTGGGAGTGTTTGTTTCTTTTTTTTTCCAATTCACCCAGCTTAGCTATTAGTTCACTAATATGAGCTGTCACAATTTTCTTTTTGAAAGCACTTAGTGCTATGAACTTTCCTCGTAGCACAGCTTTAATGTATCCCATAGATTTGGGTATGTTGTGTCTTCATTGTCGTTGGATTTTAAGAAGTCTTTGATTTCCTTCTTTATTTCTTCCCTGACCCAGTGGTCATCCAGTAAGGAGCTGTTCAATTTCCATGTGTGTGTAGGCTTTCTGTTGATTCTTTTGCTGTTGAAGACCAGCTTTATTCCGTGGTGGTCTGATAAGATACAAGGTGTTATTTCAATTTTCTTGTATCTATTGAGACTATCCTTGTGACCAATTATGTGGTCGATTTTGGAGAAGGTTCCGTGGGGTGCTGAGAAAAAGGTGTATTCCTTTGTGTTTGGGTGAAACGTTCTGTAGATATCTGTTAGGTCCATTTGTTTCATGATCTCTGTTAGACTCAATATTTCTCTGTTTGTCTTCTGTGTTGATGATCTGTCCTTTGTTGTGAGTGGGGTGTTGAAGTCTCCCACTACTAATGTGTTGTGATCAATGTGCGCTTTAAGT
Source organism: Lophiomys imhausi (assembly GCA_907164525.1). Lineage (NCBI taxonomy): Eukaryota > Metazoa > Chordata > Mammalia > Rodentia > Muridae > Lophiomys > Lophiomys imhausi. The sequence continues at coordinate 6,880,099 of CAJQZJ010033222.1, read as the reverse complement.
TTTAGAAGTGTTTCTTTTACAAAAGTAGGTGCCTTTGTATTTGGGGCATAGATGTTCCGTATTGAAATTTCCTCTTGATGAATATTCCCTTTTTGAGTATATAGTGCCCTTCTTTGTCTTTCTTCATTAACTTCAGTGGGAAGTCTGTTTTGTTTGATATTAGGATGGCTACTCCAGCTTGCTTCCTGGGTCCATTTGCTTGGAAACCCTTTTCCCAGCCCTTTACTCTGAGGCAGTGTTTATCTTTCGTAGTTAGATGTGTCTCTTGTGTACAGCATAAGGATGGGTCTTGCTTGTGGATCCACTCTGTAAACCTATGTCTTTTTATTGGGGAGTTGAGTCCATTGATGTTGATGGATATTTGTGACCTGGGGTTGTTATTTCCCATTAGTTTGGTATAGGTGGTGGTCCTGTGCCTCCTTTGGTTTAGTAGCTGAGGGGTTTTCTATTCCCTTTGTTTTCTTGGATGGAGTTTTCTTCTCTGGGTTGGGATTTTCCTTCTAGAATTTTCTGTAGGGCTGGGTTTGTGGGTAGATATTGTTTAAATTTGATTTTGTCATGGAATATCTTGTTTTCTCCGTCTATGTTGATAGAGAGTTTTGCTGGGTAAAGTAGTCTGGCTGGGCACCTATGATCTCTCAGGACTTGTAGTATATCTGACCAGGCCCTTCTAGCTTTTAACGCTTCTGGGGAGAAGTCAGGTGTAATTCTGATGGGTCTGCCATTGTATGTGACTTGACCTTTTTTCTCTTACAGCTTGTAATATTCTTTCTTTATTCTGTACATTTGGAGTTTCAATTATTATGTGGTGAGAGGAGTTTCTTTTCTGGTCTAATCTGTTTGGTGTTCTGTAAGCCTCTTGGATTTTTATTGGCATCTCTTTTTTTCAGGTTTGGGAAGTTTTCCTCTATGATTTTGTTGAAGATATTTCCTGGACCTTGGAGTCGGGAGTCCTCTCTTTCCTCTATACCTATAATTCTTAGGTTCCGTCTTTTCATTGAGTCCTTGATTTCTTGGATGTTGTGGGTGAGGGATTTTTTAGCCTTCTCATTTTCTTTGGATGTTGTACCGATTTCTTCCACTGAATCTTCCATGCCTGAGATCCTGTCTTCCATCTCTTGCATCCTATTGTTGATACTCACATCCGTAGTTCCTGTTCTCTTCCCTTGGTTCTCCACTTCCTCTTTTAACTCTGACAGTGTTTTCTTTATTGTTTCTATTTCTATTTTCATGTCTTGTATGGTTTTGTTTGTTTTGTACATTTCCTTCTCCAGCTTGTTTGTTTTTGTATGAAAATCTTTCATGGCTTTTTCCTTTTCCTGTTCAAGCTCTGTCACCTTGGCTTGGAGCTCTTTAATGGTGCTGTTCCTTGTTTTGATTTGTAGAATTGTGGCTTCTTTGAATTCCTTCATAGATTTAAGTTCTTCTTGCAGGGACTCTATCACTTTCTATAATGCAGAATTGTCAATGTTTTCATGTGTTTCTGTTGGTGTGTGGTCATCTGAATTGGATGAGCTAGGATGATTCTGCTTTGTTGGAGTCATAATTCCTTGATTTCTATTTATTTTTTTTGGCCTTTCGCCATTGGATGCATTTAGCTGTCTGTTTTCTGTGCTTGGAACCACAGTGGATGATTTGGTGCAGGGGTCGAGTTACTTGGCTATCTGTAGTTGCTTACAGGGGGATTTCAAGGTCACTGTGATTTTAATCACCTGAGGCACTGTGAGCTGATGCAGCCTATTCCCAGGTTGTGAGTAATGGACCAGGGTTGTTTCACTGCTCCCAATTCAGACTTCCCTATGTTGCACTCTGAGTTATCAGCCTGTAATGGTTCTGATAGTATGGGCCTGTTTGCCCAGGCACAGATTCTGTGGGCTTTGTTTGTCATCAAGGAGGCTGACAGGGTCTGGCTCCACACCTAATATGTCTGGATTTTCCAGGATACAGCTATGGACCCGATTTCTGGTTTCTCTCTAGGCTTCTCGCCACAGGGCTGGACTCTATGCCTGATTCCCTTCCTGTCTGCACTGCCACAGGTCCCGTGGGTACCCCAAGCCCCGGATCCTCTGGCTGCCTGAGTGTACCTCTCATCCCTGCAGCTCAGCGGTGGGTGCACGGATCCTGGCCCTGCCCACGCCTGTCTCTCTCCCCAGATGACCTGCCGTGGGTTCGTGGGGATTTGGCCCTGCCAGCCATGCTCCCTCCCCAGCTGCGCTACCATGAGTGTGCGGGATTCGGCCCCTCCCGCCCGCCTTTGTGTTCCCAGCTTCCAGCGCTCTCTTGGAACCTCCCGCCCTCCGCTTCACGAGTGGCTGCAGACCACCCGCTGAGCCTTCTGTTTGTTCCTTGCTAAGCCTTCCACTATCTCGCAACGGTTTTTAAGTGGGTATAATTTCAACCTGATGTGTGGGGAGCCCAATAGGCCAGCGATCTATGGCCAAGTGGACCCTGATTCTGCCTGCTCTAAGTTGGGATCAATCTTACCAGGCGCCTCTCCAAATGGGAGTTCCTGAATCCTGGGTTTAGTGGCTGTGAGAGATGGGGAGAGCCTTGCCCTGGGACTTTTAACAGTCCCTTGGGAGCTGTGAGTGTTCCCGGGGGGGGGGGCGGGGGCATGTAGCCCCTCCGGTTTTTGCACAGTGCCAAGTAACTCTGTGTTTTCTATGGCTCTTTTTTCCCCCCGCGTTCAAAATGCGTCAGTGTAGGTCGCCGCCATCTTGGCCCGCCCCAAGTATTTGATTTAGCAACTTGATTTTTGATTAGCTTAGGAAATAACTGTGATAGACTGTCATAGTACCTAACAAAATGACACACTTGCATGACTATTAGTTTGCATTTCTTAATTATCCTAAACAGTTTATGACGGTTGATAGAAAAAGGCCAAAACTTCACATTTCATTTTTAAGCATTACTAGGTACAATACCTTTAACAAGCGATACCCTTAATTTTGTATCAGTATACAAAGATCAATCCAAATGTGGCCAAATATCCTATATAATCAGATATATTTATCCCTCTCAGGTCTCTGAGGTGGTTGAAGAATAGATAGCTAGAGTCTCATAGTTAAATTTTGAGTTGTTTAGGAATCAAGAGGATGTTCTGGATCTAAGAAGATGTTTTTAAAATTGTGATGCAAGTTAGTATGAAAGCTCAGTTAGATATAGAACTTTAAGCTCTTGGAGATGATTAGATAGTAGAATGTTAAAGTCAGGTGCCAAATACGTATGGACTGGACATTGGGAAGTATGCTAAGCCATATAACTCTCAGAATTGTGGCCTATTTATTTCTGTTGTTTTGTATTGTATTTATAGTTATAAGAGAAAGAACCATTTGTTGGACTGAAAGGGGAACCTGTTGAGGGGAAAAAGATATACCTTAAACTTAAAAAAGAAGGGTAGAGGATGGGGGGTTGAAGGGGAAGAGGGTGTGAGGGTGGGACTGGAGGGTAGAGTAGGGAGGGAATTGTGATTGAGATGTAACTAGAAGAAATAAAAAATAAATTATAAAAAGAATAATACATAATTAGCACTAGAGTATTTGTTATAGCAAAAAATCCAAAATAATTTGATGTCAAAAAATGGAGAGAAACTTGAAGCATTTCCTCTAAACTCAGGGGCAAGACAAGGATGTCCACTTTCACCATATCTCTTCAACATAGCACTTGAAGTTCTTGCTAGAGCAATAAGACAGCTAAAGGAGATCAAGGGGATTCTAATTGGAAACAAAGAAGCCAAATTGTCCCTACATGCAGACAATATGATAGTATATATAAGCAACCCCAAAAATTCCACCAGAGAACTCTTACAGCTGATAAACACCTTTAGCAAGGTGGCTGGATACAAAATTAATTAAAAAATTCAGAAGCCCTTCTTTATACAAAAAATAAATGGTCTGAGAAAGAAATTAGGGAAACAACGCCCTTGACAATAGCCACAAACAATATAAAATACTTGGGGGTATCTCTAACCAAGCAAGTGAAGGACCTGTATGACAAGAACTTCAAATACTTGAAGAAAGAAATTGAGGAGGTCATCAGAAGATGGAAAGATCTCCCATGCTCATGGATATGTAGGATCAAAATAAAAAAATGGCCATCCTGCTAAAAGCAATATAGAGATTCAGTGCAATTCCTATCAAAATACCAACACAATTCTTTATAGACCTGGAAAAAGCAATTCTCAACTTCATATGGAATAACAAAAAACTCAGAATAGCTAAATCAATCCTGTACAATTAAAAAAAAAAAACTTCTGGAGGTATCACCATTCCAGATTTCAAGCTGTACTACAGAGCAATAGTAATACAAACAGCATGGTACTGGTATAGAAACAGGCCAGTGGATTAATGGAATCGAATTGAAGACCTAGAAATTAACCCATACACCTATGGTCACTTAATTTTTGACAACGAAGCCACAACTATATAAAGGAAAAACAACAGCATCTTCAACAAATGGTACTGCTCTAAATGAATGTTGACATGTAAAAGAATGAAATTAGACCCTTGTACAAAACTTAAGTCCAGGTGGATCAAAGACCTTAACATAAGGCTGGACACACTAAATCTATTAGAAGGGAGTGGGGAAAACCCTCAAATTCATTGGCACAGCTGACAACTTCCTATACAGAACACCAACATCTCAGGCTATAAGACCAGCAATCAATAAGTGGGACCTCATGAAACTGAAAAGCTTCTGTAAGGCAAAAGACACTGTCATTTGAACAAAATGGCAGCCTACAGATTGGGAAAAAACATCTTCACCAACCCCACATCTGACAGAGGGCTAATATCCAAAATTTACAAAGAACTCAAGAAATTAAATGCCAAGAAACCAAATAATCCAATCAAAAATGGAAACAGAGCTAAACAGAGAATTCATAAAGGAGGAATCCCTAATGGCTGAGAAACACTTGAAGAAATGTTCAACATCCTTAATCATCAGAGAAATGCAACTCAAGACAACTCTGAATTTCCATCTCACACCTGTCAGAATGGCTAAGATCAAAAACTCAACTGACAGCACATGCTGGAGAGGGTGTGGAGAAAGGGGAACACTCCTCCATTGCTGGTGGGAGTGCAAGCTTGTATAACCACTATGGAGGTCAATCTGGAAATATCTTAGAAAACTTGGAATAGCTCTGCCTCGGGACCCAGCCATACCACTTCTGGGTATACACCCAAATGACTCCTCTCCAAATCACAAGGAAGTTTCCTCATCTATGTTCATAGCAGCCTTATTTGTAATAGCTAGAAACTGGAAACAACCCAGATGTCCCTCAACCAATGAATGGATTAAAACACTGTGGTACATGTACACAATGGAATATTACTCAGCCATCAGAAACAATGAAATCATGCAATTTGTAGCCAAATTGATGGAACTAGAGAAGCTCATCATGAGTGAGCTAACCCAGACTCAGAAGGATGCACATGGTATCTATTCACTTATAATTGGATTTTAGCCATATGGTACAGGATAACTATACTATAGCCAATGCACCAAAGGGAACAGGAACATAGACTTTTTTTCCTATCAATGAGACACTTTGCTCTAGTGGTGCTGCCTTGTAGGCCCCCAGTGTATGAAGAAGCTGTTGGCCCTCATATGACTGCTGAACTGGGGCAGGGGACTGTTATGTAGGGACACTCCACTCCAGAGCAGTGGGATGGAAAGGATCAGCGGTAGAGGGTGGGAGAGTGGTACTGGGAGGTGTGGAAAGAGGGCTCTGTGATAGAGATGTAACCTGAAGTAATAAATAAATATTTAAAAAAGTAAAAATAAGCAAAGAATCCCCATTGGAATATCATGAGACTAGATTCAAATGTTGTCTGAGTTTTCATTTTGTTTGGTCTCACTAAAGTAAAGACAAATAGACAGAGCTAAGGTGGAGGGAAAAGTTAATTTTAGTTAATTGGAACTTTCACTGAGTTTCCTTCAACCTGGATATCTCTTTAAACCACAACAAGGCTGGCATATGATGTAGGTATAGGGATTACTGTGCAGGCTGATTGCTTCCTTACAGTTTTTCATTCTTAGAAAAGTACAGTAAACAAACAATACAACAAGAGGAGTGGAGTTTGGTACCTTCAGGGCTAGTAATTTCCTTTAGGAAACCCAACATCTGTAGATTGACTATGATTGACATCACAACCCATCATAGTGAATTTGCACAGGACACAGACCACATAACCAAGAGATCTTTGGAGCAAAGGCGGTTCCATCATCAGAGAAAAACACTTTCCTCCTTTGGAATATACAATATTTTCCTTACTCCCAGCTTCATTATTTTTTCTTCTTCTGACTGAATTGAAACTTTCATTGAGTTTCCTTCAACCTGGGTATTTCTTTAAACCACGAGGAGGCTAGCTAGCATCATCTCAAGTAACGGTGGGATTCTTAAGTTAAATTCATAGTACATTTTTCAAAGGTGGATGTGCTTTTACTCCCAAGTCATCAGAATCAGTACACTTTCAGCAAAAATCTTTCCTTTCAGTGATATTTACATAACATAAAAATCTGCTGTTTTATGCAGAATATTCTTCAAATTGACCAATTTATAGCCCTTTTTCTAAATAACTTATGTAAAAAATTGATCATTTCTTAACAAAGTATGCCAATGTATCTGTTTTTCCAAGAAACACTGAAAAGATTTTTTGAACTGATATATTGCCATTCCATCCTTTCCACAGCCTGAGTGTTCATAAAACATAATGACTGGGTGGAGAGCAGCAGCGAGGAGACCAACCATTGCTCATGTTGCTCTCGAGGGCTTTGAAGACACACATGATCAAACATGGTGAATCTGGAATGAAAAACAACCCATATTTCCCGAATCCCTTGCAGTCATTTATCAGCTTCTCCCATTTCTGTGAACTCTTTTTATATCCCTTCTCTAATGTTACCTTCGCAGAAGTAGCACTGTCTCCTCCTTATGTGTGTTGAAGGAAGTGTCTGGTTTTTCAATCACTGGGACATTTTACTTTCTCTTTTGTTGTAGTCCTGCTGACTTCACTTCTTTTCTCTCCCAGGCCAGCGATTCCATGCACTAGCAGGTAACAAAAATACTGAAGAATGGTGTGGCGCTTTCAATAAAGCCCACTGTCAAATTCTTCTAAGGCAGTTAATTTATGGTCCCATGCAATTTGCTTTTGCTACGTCTATGCCAAACCCAAACAAAACACAAACTGAAACTGCAACCACATATGAGAACTTTTCATGAGGCGAGAAACATTTATATTCAAAGACTTGCTTCGTTGTTTAAGAAAGTAATAAATTGGTAAAATTGGCATAAGTTGCTTTTGGAATTTTCACAGACCCAGGTCTCACCAGTTAGAAAAGTCACGTGACTCAGAAACCACTGACTTGAAGCAGTTTATTTGCTTTATGGAGTCATTGTAGCACAAGGTCTAACTTTTTGGATGCTGGAATCAAATTGCTCAGGTTTTAGGTCTTCTTTCCATGACTTTCTAGCTGTGTGAACCTGAGTTGCTTATTATTTCATGCTCATGTTCTCAACTATTAGATGAAGGTCATACTAGCAGCGTCCAGTTTGTATTTATTAACGTAAGGTACTTAGAAGAATCCTGAGCATGTGGTAAGCTATCTGTGCTCAATATTTTTTAAAAAAGTTAAAATCAGCAATGTGGGAGTGTTCCCCTTTCTCCGCAGTCTCGCCAGCATATGCTATATTTTGAGTTTTTGATCTTAGCCATTCTGACAGGAGTGAGATAGAATCTCAGAGTCATCTTGAGTTGTATTTCTCTGATGATTAAGGATGTTGAACATTTCTTCAAGTGTCTCTTGACCATTTTAGATTCCTCTTTTGTGAATTCTCTGTTTAGATCTGTTCTCCATCTTTTAATTGGATTACTTGGTTTACTGGTGTTTAATTTCTTGAATTCTTTATAGATTTTGGATATTAACCTTCTGTCAGATGTGGGGTTAGTGAAGATCTTTTACCAATCTGTAGGCTGCCATTTTGTGCAGAGAAAGGGCAACACTCCCAGACTGTTGGTGGGAGTGCAAACTTGTACAACCATATGGAAATCAGTGTGATGATATCTTAGAAAAGTTGGAATAGCCCTACCTCAAGACCCAGGAGTGGTCCTGGGCATGTATCCAAAAGATACCTCACCAATCCACAAGGACATCTCCTCACCTATGTTCATAGCAGCTTTATTTTTAATAGCTAGAAACTTGAAACAACCCAGATGTCCTTCAACTGAAGAATGGACTAAAAACAAAACAAAACTGTGGTACATTTACACAATAGAATACTACTCAGCTATCAGAAACAAGGAAATCATGCAATTTGCAAGCAAATGGATGGAACTAGAAAAGCTATCATGAGTGAGCTAATTTAGACTCAGAAAGATGCACATGGCATATATTCACGTATAACTGGATTTTAGCCATTATAGTATAGAATAATCATCCTACAATCAATAGACCCAAAAGAGCAGGAACAGGGATTGGTTACCTGTCGGTGGGACAACCCCACCCTAACGGAACTGCTATGTATGCCCCCTTTGCAAGAGGAAACTCTTAGACCTCATGTGACTAACGAACTGAAGGGGGCTGATACACGGAGACACCTCATAATGGAGGCATGGGAGGGGTGAGAGATGTGGGAGAGGGAGTAGAGGGTGGGAGGGAGTGGAGGGAGGGGGTGGCAATGGAGATGTAATGAATTATAAATAATTATTTAAAAAACAAGCAAAAAATTATAATCAGTATTTTCCTAGAATGCTTTAGATACTAAAATTGAATTAATTTAATCAATGAAATTTGCAAGAGAGGTTGTTGAGAGTGATGAACCAATGTTTCTTTAGATCTTTAACTAGCCCATTAGGAGATTTTTTTAAATAATAATTCTTTGATATAAAACAATATATATTATATATACAACATAGAAGTGCTTGTCTAAAATTCTTATTCTTTTATTTCTAATTCACATTTATTTTGTGATTTCTCAACCACTCAAGTCTTTCATATTTTAGTGACCACTTTTTACCTTAGTTAGTAGTATCTGGAAACTGTCAGCAAATATATCTGTTTTGTATTAAAGCATTTATTCTTTGGTTATGAATTAAGACCTATTCAGTCTACTTTCAAATGAAGTATGCTTTATCAACAAGATCTAGCAAAGAATCGGAGAAAGGAGGGAAAGTTAGGGAAAAAAAATGGAGCCTTAAAGAAAAGATCAGAAAATATACCTTTGTTGGTTTCTTTTTTGTTCATTCACTAAAAACTTAAAAACAAACAAACAAAAACACTCAAGGAATGAGCTATAATTCCTGGAGCCTGACTTAAATGTGTCTGCAACTTTTAACCACAACTGGGGTATATGTTATTGTAATGTCTCAGAAATAAGCTTTGCTAAAGGTAAAATCAAATGTATAATTCTTGGTATAGTCTAGAGCTGGTTGTTGAGATTGAACTTTAAGCAATCTATAGAAACATTGAGACTGATCATAAGCAAACTTTACATCATGGATTATATAAGTTTTAATACTGTGGTCACAATAATTTTTATTGTGAGCTAATAATTTTGAGTTTATTTCATCTTATGATTACTGTTAGGTCCCATAGCAGGACAAATCTCACTCAGTACTTGTGCCTCCTTCTAGCACTTTTCACTCTGCCTTCTACCCTAAACCTCTCCCTCCAGGAGCTAGGCTTCTGCTTCTCTTCCCCAAGTAACATAAGATCCCTGTATAACTCAGCCAATTTGGCCCAGGCTTCTCTCTTGTTCTCCCTTCCCCTCTGTCCTCTCATAGTCTAGATTAGTCATTGGCCATGTTCATCCTGGACTCTTCCCTCTATCTCCTTTCTCCCTCATATCTACAATAAAAATCTTCTCTACTCAGGTATAGTGATGTCCTCCTTTTATTTCATTTTTTAAAAATTCAATTTCACATACAGAATCACAGAAAGCAGAGAAGCTTACCCCAAAATGAGGCAACCAGGAAGTAGCCTCCAAGACATAAGTCTACCCTATTGTGTAGACTGAACACACACCCAGTCTGCTTCTTCCTTTCCTGGGATTTTACCTTGTTCCATCATCTTCCTTTGAAACCCTCATATATTTCTTATTTTCTTATTTCCTTGTGTATCTTTGGTACTGTCCTATAAATTTTCATGAGAAGAATAGTGTTAGGTGCTCAATAGGCTCTTGATAAATTTTTGTTGAATTAATGAACCATTAAATCTTTAAAGCAACACTAGATCACATCCATTGTGATAGTTAAATTACCAATCAGTTTGACTGGGCTAAAAGATGACTTCATAGCTGGTTAAAAGTAGTTTCTGGTTGTGTCTGTGAGATGGTTGGAAGGAGAATATATTTGTATTAGTCAGTTCAGTGATGTGATTGACCTTGATAATGTGGACCATTGTTTCTTGGACCTTTTGACTCCAGATATTATTATACCAATGCTATTTCCTTCCCCCTTCCAGTTCCAGGTGATTGTGGACTCTTCAGCTCCTTACTTTATGAGCAAATCCCATTGCATATGGTTCTGGTTCTCTGGAGAATCACAATGAACCCTTACATTCAGTATTATCGTCTTCCAAGTGGAAGAAAAGAAACAGATGGGAGAGGAGATGACATCCAAGGATCTAGTCAAGCTTTGGATTCAAACCTGGATTTCCATTCCCTGTCTTGTGCCTTTCTGAATCTACTCTAGTGACATGTCCTTGTAACTTCATTGGAGTAATGAAATAGTAATAAATGGATAAGATCAAAGGTTTAAAAATTAGTGCATGTGAGGAGCTGGATGGGACAGATGTGATTTTGAGTAATGTCATTTTTGTTTGGGGGTGAGATCCATCATGTTCCCCGGTGCTGCTCAACAGTGACAGACTCTTTCATGTAATTTATGCTCCTCAGCTGTGCTTCTGAGAGAAGTGATTATGAAAACCCACAAATCCCACATTTTTCATGCATATTTGTCGTGACCAGTCCTTTGATGAAATGACAGATTTATATTCAACTGATTACTCCTTATGCAGCTCACATTTTTGCCTTATATAAAATAAAAGACAAGATACACAGTATATTTTCTTTGTTATCTCTTCTTTAAATAAAAAAAACCCTAAAAATCTTTTATTATCTATGAGAAGAATCAAGTACTGGCTTTATCTCCTCCATTGGAAAATGTCTGGAAACATTGTCATAAAAACTAAAGGGATGCTTTAGGAATTCAGTGAGATGAGGGATGCTCCCAGATGACCATGAATGGCCCTCCATAACAGAGGATTAGGTGCTTAAAACTGTCGCTATGTGATGTATTACAGTGATTCTGCATCCACATGCCCTTGTACCCCTTTATCAACGTTCACTTACAGAACTCTGAGAGTTCTTTTGTGATGACACAGATAAAAGCATATGTATATGCAGATAATGTTTTTTTTTTCCTTTACCATGTAATACTTTCCTACTCCTCGTGTGGTTTTGGAAATTAATTCAATTCTATGTAACAGCATTAGTTTGTGATATGAAACTTCCACTTCTTATTAAAGACCCTGTGTTACAGTCTTAGAGGTTCTAATACAATTACTAAATTATGTTATGAAGAACTTTTAAAGATATTTATAAATTTGTTGAGAAAAAAATTGCAGGAAGTCCATGAAAAGGAGTGTTATAAGGAAATAACTACCCAACATCCAAAGAATTACTTAGTGAAAACTTTGGTTAATGAATTTATACTATTAAGGAAGTAAACATGCTATTCATTTTACCTGAATCATTTTTCAAGTAATATTTATGTTGGATGAAAAGGCAGCACAATGAATTGCTTTGTAGATCCTTTCTCTAAAGTATTAAGAATGGAAGCTAAAATGTAAAACACTAAAACAAATATAACCTTATTTAAAAGTGAACAAAATATTGAAAATAGCTACCTTGCCAAAGAACACAATCAGATGGCAAACCAGGTTTTGAAATCTATTGGAAGTCATGCCATTAGGGTTTCAAAGCAGCAATAACATGCTTCTACATACTTACTAGAGTGGCCATACTTCAAAAACAGTAAGGTCAAATGCTGGGTAGGGTATGGGTTAGGAACCCCATTCACTTCTGTGTGAATACAGTATATGGTCACTATAGAGAACAGATTAATGGTATCTGATGAGACTCTTATGTTTCTTGTTATCAATACAAATAAAAATTTATCACACAAACAGCTTCATTAATTCTCAATAACATATTGGGAACAACTAAGAATACAATGATAGATGAACAGTAAAACAAGCAATGGAGTGTGGGAGGGCAGGACTGGGAGGGGTGGAAAGAGGGCACTGTGATGGAGATGAATTGAAAAACTAATTCCTAAATCTATCTCAACCACTCACATCAACTTAGCCAAGATAACCTCCAACCAAAAAGGCCTATTAAAAATCTACTTCATATCATTCCTCATCACCCTACTAACTAACCCCCTATTGCTAACAACCTACCACCTCGAGTAATCTCAATAATAATGAAAATACCGGCAAGTAAAGACCACCCAGCTACAACCATCAGCCAGGCCGCACAGCTATATATAACCGCCACCCCAGCCCCCCCTTCCCCCGCAACACCCAAATCATCAGTCTCAAGAACAGCCCAATTATCCATCACACAAATATCAACACCCAGATCCAACACAACAAAATGACTCATCACATACATAATATATAACTCAACAAAAAATACCAACAAAAACACTCACATAACCAACTAAGCCAAGACCCCAAACCTGAAGTAATAAATAAACATTAAGGAAAAAAAAAACAAGCAATGGAATATTACTCAACATGAAAAAAAAAAAAAAAAAACCACATACCATCACGCTGATGGAAAGACCTGGAAGAGACCTAAGTGTGTATTACAAAGCTCAAGACTCCATAGAAAAGCCTGTATCAAAGAATTGGAGCTATGTGACATTCTGGAAAATGCAAAACTGGAAAGACATTTATAAGATCAGTGGTTGCCAGAAGCTGGGGTGAGCTGGAGATGAACAGGCAGAGAACAGTGTAGTGAAACCTCCTCATGTGATTCTCTGAAGGTGAATTACAGGCAAGTGACAGTGGGTCACTTGTCATGTATTAAACATTGCATGTGAATTTAGTAAAATATTTTATTAAGGTGCATTATCTGTACAGGATACACAAAATCCATGCTTTAGAGAGTGCACTGTGACATTTTTATACCTATTTTGGACATAATGACATTTGTGTTTGGTGTTACATGTTCAGTTATTGCCATGGTTTCTTTCTTGCTCACTGTAGGGTTGAATTTCAGAGGCTGGAGACATTTGGAGGGTGAAAATGGATTACATTGATCCATCTTCCTCTTGACCTCATACTCTGTTGAAGCCTGTTTTCCTGCTTCCAGTGAGGATGGGGGAATTTGGGAGAGAACAACAGAATATGCATATGCAAGCAAATTTTTAAAAATCCATAATAATCTTGAGATGCAAATATTTTTAAGTGTGATTTAAATGAGGTCCTGGATGGATGCTTTCTGAAGTGTCACTTTAGAAGGCAAATGGCTGTGGTGAGTAGATTGGGTGCACTGCTGTTTTCACAAGTCTATGGTCTTCAAAGCCGTTTAAGTTCTATAGCCATGTATGAATTCATTTTCATTTCCAGACACTCTGCCTGCCTCTGTTCTGTTCTTTCCATATTTCTCTCACCCCCCCCCCCCTCACTGCTGAGTCCAACACAAACGGTTCCCTTTCAACACGTAGGTCTTTTCATTATTTAAGATGGAAATAAGGCTGGAGAGGCATTTTCTCATGCTATTTCTAGGATACCTCAAATTCTGCTTTTCCTCTAGGCCAGTTCCTACGGAAAACCTAACCAAAAGTTTCTGGAAAACCTAACCAGCATCTTCAGCATGTGGAATTTTAGTCCCCAAGTCCATTTGCCATCCTCTCTGATGAATAACTAATTAGCTGACTGTATAGCCATCATAAGACTACTCCAGCAGCAAGGTTTGGAATAACCCAACCATAATTATAAAGAAAATCCAACATAGCAATACAGCAATTTTAAAGAATTTTTTCTTCTCATTTAGCCCAAATTCTCTATTCTTGGAAAATGTTCATCCTTAAACCTACAAAGGGCGAGCACTGGCAGGAGGCAGACAATGGGCTCATGATGTGTTCTTTGAATTACTCTCTGCCCAGGAGGCGTTGACTCTAGGTTACAAAATGCATCCTAAAATTTCATGAGCTCAAAGGACTCCCCAGGAGGATGAGGACATAGAATAAATATGTACACTGCATGTGCCCTTTCTGTGCAAGTGTTCCTTTTGCCTCACCATGGCTTGGAGTTCACAGATGAGCAGAAAAGCAGATAAAAACACCCACTACACAGCCTGGAGCACCAGTCTTTGGGTGGCTTACCTTACCCTGTATTTGGTGGCAGACACAGTAAATGTGTTGGTACCATTTACTTTCATCGTTGGTTGTTGGTTTGGCCAACCCTTGTGACTAATTGTCTAAAAAATTACTTCTGCCATCATTTTAGCATTGGAAAATATTTTCCCTTTCCATTATTCTGATAGCACTTTTAAAACACCTCCTTTGTATACACACAGTTCACATTATTAATTTTTAAACCAATATCCCACTGAAGTTTAAGGCTGAAATTTAGTGGTTTGTAGTAATTTTAAATTCACATGGCTATCTCAGTAAAAGTCATTAGCTGTTTTGTCACCTCATCATGCATTTAAAGGTTTCTTTTGTACTAGTCTTTAAATATTTTCTACAGTTTCATAAGATCTACCAAAGAATTAGCTGAGCTGAAATGTGGAGACATCCTAATATAATGAGAAGCACAGCTAGATTTAAGCTTTCTTAAGCTACCCCTCTGGGACTTTATGCTTAGTACCTGAACTTGATAAAAATAAAACTAAAGATCTTCTCGAGTGCTGTAGTTTTGGAACTTTGGAGAGTTTATTCCTTTTCTGATCTCCAAATCTACCCAGGCCTTGAGACTTCCAAGACAGACAATGAGGCGAAGGGAAGTATGTTTACTGGTTAGAGACACTGTTGTGGAGTATTTCCTCCTAGAGGCTGTGAGAAAAATCACAAGTTAGTAAGTTCATGAAACTTACAAGATTCACAAACCCCATATAGTAGCAATAGACAGTTGCGGAATGGGTAGAGAGCAGACTCTTAGAGCTGCCTGCAACTTGTACAGGAAGCTTCATGGATACAGACTAATATCATTGTCACCCATGCTGCTGTGGACTCTACGTTTTGAGTTATTTGTGTTGCTGTTTATAACCTCATTGAGTCACCATGCTAGACTTGGTTTGAATTTCTTTGTTCTGTCATTGTTATTTTGTCTGTGGTGAATAAACATTTGTTGATGTTTTCTCTTGAAAAAACACACAATTGGTGTGGGTCATAGTGTCAGCATTAAATTAAATACAGGGTAAAATTTCCTCTTCTAAAGTTATACCTGCATTTTTTAACCTTCCTATTATATTATTTTTATTAGAAATATTTGGCAAATTTAAATCTTGCTATTGTTTGTCCTATGTTGTAAAGATCCCTGTTATAAAAAAATGGCTAATGGGAAACTCATCCAGAAAAAAAATAGATAGGACTTTTTGCCTTAAATATTTCAAATACTAACTTCAATATGAGAGTTTTAACAGAGCGTTCTCAACTGTTTTCAACTTGATATTCTAAATATCCCTTTGACGATGTTTTGCTACATAAATGCCACATCTCTCTGCTACTTGCCTTCATTCAAAACCAAAAACAGGACTACAATAAATCATTGTCTTGACTATAAGAACATGAAAAGGATTTTTGACTGCCTAGTGTTTTTTATGGGTTTGTCTGGGAACTTACAAATATCCAGTTTAACAGTATGTATGTGGGCATTCTTAATTTATTTTATGATGTATATAGTCTGGATTCAGCTATCTCCTTGTAAGATGGTAAATTTATTTGTTAATATTACTATGTCTCATGTTATTAAAAATAAAATAAAACAAACAAAAGGAAACTAGAAAGTAGAAAAGGAAATATTTAAAAGTTGTAGAATTTTAAGGAATTTTTTAGTGAGGAAGAATTTCTGTGTGATAAGACTTTATTGTAAGATGGCTGTATATTTCCAGAATAGGAAACATGAATGCCAAGCTGGAAAGCCCAGACAAATCACGCAAGCCTGAGAAAGTTCTATCAGGCATGTAAAATGTGACACTTAGAGGTGATATATGTATAATATTAAAATTTCCAAGGTCAAAATTCACTCAAACCTCTACTTAAATCAATAAATTCTCTTAAGTTGTTGATCTGCCTTGATAGCAGTTGGTGAGTACTGGTTTAAAAGAACAAATATGTATGTCTAGTCAAGGTTCATCTTAAAGTATTTGGTTTTTACCCATGCTTCATATATTGCACTAAAGTTAAAAGTACCAGACTGATGTAAATAACCTTCTGGGGTTCAATAACCATACTTGAAGGCCTATATGAATGTATTTATAGGTATTAAAAGGTATAATTTCATGACCCTTTTTCTCCAATATCTGCCAGGTCATAGGGGTACTGTGGAGCATCTCTTAAAATGTCCTACAGCTTTGGGGAGTCGTCTACCCTCTTTTTGAGAGAGACTATAGAGACTACCCTGGGCAGATTTTAACTAGGGTACACTCTGCAAAGAGGAGAGTCAAACACAGGAAAATGTCATCCTCAGTGCTCCTCAGCAAGGCAGAGTCAAGCAAGGGCTCTGACTCAATCTCAATAGATGGGACAACTAGTTAAAAAAGTTAACTGAATGAGCCAGGACCTTCTTCTAAGACAAATGACCTCTGAGGACCATCTCTCCAACTGGTCTTGGCAGTAAAAAAACAAGGTTAATCTGGGCCAACAACATGGTCTTAAATACCCATCAGGAAAGCATAACCGAAGACAAATGATTGGTATGTCTTTTTTTTTTTTAATAGTTCAAGGGATCACACTCCCAGACCTTAGACTTAGATACACATGAGATGTTGTTTGGACAGCTATTTCTCACTAATGATGTTCCTCTTAATAAGGAAAATGCTGTCCAGATATAGGCCATCATGACCCTGGCTCAACTCAACTCTGCAGCAATTCCAGGCAGGACCTGCAGCCAAGAGAAATGGACTCACTGCTGTGTTAACCTAAAAATCGAATGATTGTTATCTCTTCTCCTCATCCCTTTCTGGATGCCACCTGAGAGGAACCTCACACTATGATTCTAACAACATCAACAGTTGTCTAAGTTCCTAAAAGTGAGTTCTGGGCTCCTCATTCTTGAGTTCAGCCTTGAAGACTCCTTCCTACTAGCCATAAACAAAGCAAAACTGGCAAAGGAAATTTAATGAAGAGATACTCTTGTGACCCCATCAAGAGATTCTAAGGAGCTTTAGTTCAGACATTTAAAAATGTCCTTTGTTATGGTTTCTTCTGCTCCTCTGTCTGGGACTTGGAACATTAAGCTTTTGAATTAACTCTTTCCTTTATTTTTTTCTCACATCTCTATCCAGTCAACAGTCAACCACTTCCTTTCCTGCCCACACATGACAGTTGTATAAAT
Source organism: Lophiomys imhausi (assembly GCA_907164525.1). Classification (NCBI taxonomy): domain Eukaryota; kingdom Metazoa; phylum Chordata; class Mammalia; order Rodentia; family Muridae; genus Lophiomys; species Lophiomys imhausi. The sequence goes on along the minus strand of CAJQZJ010033222.1, from coordinate 6,862,528 downwards.
GGAACATCACAGATGCTTTTGGGATGCTCTAGAGAGCCCCACTGTTGGTGTACCCCAATTACTGTACCTAGTAATCCCACTTATCTTGAAGAAGCCAGATAGAGCCATGTCTCACTTCCTTAAATATTACTTTGGGGGGCATGATTAGAGCAAAGGCTAGTAATTGATTAAGCAGACTTAGGGAAGAGGATCCCCACTCATAAAAAAATTTCAAAAGTGTCCTTGGTATTATTGCTAAGAGGACAGAAGGGATCAAGGGAGCTCTGGCTTCTGATCTACTTCTAAATGAACACCCTGCCTGGACTATATGTGAGGGCGGAGACTACTCAGTTTAGACATTAATCTCTGTTAGTGACCATCTTTGGAACTGAGCATCTAGGTTTTCATAGTGAAAACAGGTTATATCTATTTCCTAGTTTCAGTCTATCCCATAAATGATTTTAGAGCTATCTCTTCAGAAGAACGACTATTACAGAGATGTTGACAGACCACTAAGGGAAAGGTTATCGTTTCCTACCCAGAATATTGCCAGAATATCTGACTCTGAGTGGAGACATGCAAATCTCTTTTCCCTTAAAAGTTAATCCACTGGTGAAGAATATACCAATTGGTTGTCCAGTGCTAAATGGTCAGCCTGAAAACATATATGCAAGTAATGTTATATGGATTGAGCAGGTTATATTTAGGAATATATATGTGTACCTATATATATATATATATATATATGCATGCAATAACAATTAGTGAAAAAAGAGACTATGATTTGAAAGCAAGCAAGAATATGCAATGTGGGAGAGTTTAGAAGGAGGAAAGGGAGGGGAGTAATGTTATAATTTTATTATAATCTCAAAAACTCAAAAAATTAATATTAAAAAAATGTTAATCCAGCTGGGCAGGTAAATCACCTGGCCAAGGGACCTCTCGGGAAAATGGAGTCATGCTAAGCATATAGGGGAAATAACTTTCCCTTTGGTGAGATGACGAGCTCCTCGTTCCTAGAACTCTGCCCCATGGCACAGTTTCTACAAGAGCTGCAGCTATGAAGCTTCATAAACCTGCTGTTCTAAGTAACTAAGACAAGTATAACATTTTCTTTTCATCTATCTTTTCTCTAAGTATTATTTCCCTAACACTTTGAACTTCTTTCTCTAAAGCTCCGCTTCCCACCATGAAATGGTTTGTCCACATGGGACTGACATTTCCTGGCCTGCCCTACTCAAAACAACATAGGTTTATCTCATCTCCTGATTCTTCCTCCTTCAGGTTCTGGGATCCACAGCTTGTCTGTCTGGGAGTTATTCTTTTTTTTTTTTTTTTTTTTAGTTTTTTGAGAGAGGGTTTCTCTGTGTAACAGAGCCCTGGCTGTCCTGGACTTAGTTTGTGGACCAGGATGGCCTTGAGCTGACAGAGATCTGCCTGCCTCTGCTTCCTGAGTGCTGGGATTAAAGGCATGCACCACCACACCTGGCAATTAGAGACAGCTGTGAACTGCCATGTGGGTGCTGGGATTTGAATCCGGGTCCTTTGGAAGAACAGTCAGTGCTCTTAACTGCTGAGCCATCTCTCCAGCCCCCAAGTTATTCTTTTAACCTCTAACAAAATTATCCTCAAAAAAGGGGGCACTGTTTTTAGCGTACAAACTTCTTGTTGTGAGATGATTTTGTCCTGAAAATCACAGGACACAACATGGATAATTATGAATGTGTTCATTATTCTGTTAGGGCAATTATTATGCAATACATGCCTATCATTACAGTGTGGACCCTCACCAGAATTCTGTTTGGGAATGACTATTTTTTAATGTTTATTTATTACTTCAGGTTACATCTCCACCACAGTGCCCTCTTTCCACCCCTCCCAGTCCCACCTTCCCTCCCTCTGCCCCTATCCCTTCCATCCCACTCCTCCAGAGTGGACTGTCCCTACATATCAGTTTCCCACCCCAGTTCAGCAGTCATATGAGGGCCAAGAACCTCCTCATACACCGGGTTCCTATAAGGCAGCCCCACCAGGGCAAAGTGTCTCATGTTCCTGTTCCCTTTGGTGCATTGGCTGTAGTATAGTTATCCTGTACTATATGGCTAAAATCCAATTATAAGTGAATAGATGCCATGTGCATCCTTCTGAGTCTGGGTTAGCTCACTCAGGATGAGCTGCAAATTTCATGATTTTTCTGTTTCTGATGGCTGAGTAGTATTCCATTGTGTAGATGTACCACAGTTTTGTTTTTTTTTTTTTTTATCCATCCCTCGGTTGAGGGACATCTGGGTTGTTTCCAGTTTCTAGCTATTACAAATAAAGCTGCTACAAACATAGATGAGGAAACATCCTTCTTGTGGTTTGGTGAGGAATCATTTGGATGTATACCCAGAAGTGGTATGGCTGGGTCTTAAGGTAAAGCTATTCCAAGTTTCTAAGATATTGCCAGACTGATTTCCACAGTTGTTGTACCAGCTTGCACTCCCACCATCAATGGAGGAGTGTTCCCCTTTCTCCACAACCTCACCAGCATATGCTGTCATATGAGCTTTTGATCTTAGCCATCTGACAGGTGTGAGATGGAATCTCAGAGTCCTCTTGAGTTGCCATTCTCTGATGATTAAGGATGCTCAGCATTTCTTCCAGTGTCTCTCAGCCATTAGGGATTGCTCCTTTGTGAATTCTCTGTTTAGCTCTGTTCCCCATTTTTGATTGGATTATTTGGTTTCTTGGTCTCTAATTTCTTGAGTTCTTTGTAAATTTTGGATATTAGCCCTCTGTCAGATGTGGGGTTGGTAAAGATCTTTTCCCAATCTGTAGGTTGCCGTTTTGTTCAAATGACAGTGTCTTTTGCCTTAAAGAACGTTTTCAGTTTCATGAGGTCCCATTTATTGATTGTTGGTCTTATAGCCTGAGCTGTTGGTGTTCTGTTCAGGAAGTTGTCAGCTGTGCCAATGAGTTTGAGGGTTTCCCCCATTTTCTCTTCTAATAGATTTAGTGTGTTGGACTTTATGTTGAGGGCTTTGATCCACTTGGACATAAGTTTTGTACAAGGTGATAAGTATGGGTCTAATTTCATTCTTTTACATGTCAACATCCAGTTGGACCAGCACCATTTGATGAAGATGCTGTCCTTTTTCCATTGTATAGTTTTGGCTTCTATGTCAAAAATTAAGTGACCACAGGTGTGTGGGTTCATTTCTGGGTCTTCAATTTGATTCCATTGTTCCACTAGTCTGTTTCTATACCAGTACCATGCTGTTTTTATTACTATTGCTCTGTAGTATAGCTTGAAATCTGGGATGGTGATACCTCCAGATTTTTATTTTATTTATTTATTTTTTGTGCAGGATTGATTTAGCTATTCTGTTTTTTTTTTTTGTTATTCCATATGAAGTTGAGAATTGCTTTTTCCAGGTCTATAAAGAATTGTGGTGGTATTTTGATAAGAATTGCATTGAATCTGTATATTGCTTTTGGCAGGATGGCCATTTTTATTATGTTGATCCTACATATTCATGAGCATGGGAGTTCTTTCCATCTTCTGATGTCCTGTTCAATTTCTTTCTTCAAGGACTTGAAGTTCTTGTCACACAGGTCTTTCACTTGCTTGGTTAGAGTTACCCCCAGGCATTTTATATTGTTTGTGGCTCTTGTGAAGGGTGTTGTTTCCCTAATTTCTTTCTCAGCCCATTTATCTTTTGTATAAAGAAGAGCTTCCAGGTTTTTTTTTTTAAATTAATTTTGTATCCAGCTACCTTTCTGGAGTTATTTATCAGTTGTAGGAGTTCTCTGGTGGAATTTTTTTGGGTCACTTAGGTATATTATCATGTTGTCTGCAAATAGGGATAATTTGACTCTTCATTTCCAATTAGTATCCCCTTGATCTCCTTTAGTTGTCTTATTGCTCTAACAATGGCAAATAACCATAATTTATAAAGAACCTAGCCTTTCCTCAAGATGCAACCATACCACTTCTGGGTATCCACCCAAATGATTCCTCACCAAACCACAAGGACATATCCTCATCTATGTTCATTGCAGCCTTATTTGTAATAGCTAGAAACTGGAAACAACCCAGATGTCCCTAAACTGATGAATGGATAAAAAAATTGTGGTACATTTACACACTGGAATACTACTCTGCTCTCAGAAACAAAGAAAGCGTGCAATTTTCAGCCAAATGGATGGAACTAGAAAAGCTCATCCTGAGTGAGCTAACTCAGACTCAGAAAGATACACATGGGATCTATTCATTTATAATTGGATTTTAGCCATACAATACAGAATAGCTGTCTTACAGCCAACACACCAAAAGGATCAGGATCATAGACTTTGTTATTGATCAATGAGACAACTTGCCCTAGGGGTGCTACCATGCAAGCCCCCAGTACAAGAGGAAGCTCTTAGCCCTTACATGACTGTTGAACTGAGAGGGGATGATATTTAGGGACACTCCACATCAGAGGAATGGGTTGGATGGGAGAGGTAGGAGAAAGTGGGAGGGTGAAACTGGGAGGGGTGGTAAGAGTTGTAACTTGAAGTAATAAATAAACATAAAAAAGAATAAAGAATAGAACTTCATAATTTTATATTTAGAATATTATTTTGGTTATTAAATATGAAACACCAGGAAAGCATTGAACACATTGATTGGCATAAAGGAGGCCCACAGTTTTGTGTCAGGCACAAGATATCTGGTACAGTGGTAGTGGCTAGATCTTCACAGATGGGCACAGAAATATCAGGAACTAGATTTATTTTGGAGTATATGTAAGTATGTAAATGGTATTTCCTGTTTTCTCTGGCTTACCATCCACCTATGTAGAAAACACTGAGAAGTTCTATTTTTGGACCTCTCTAGACTTTGAGAAGAGAATTGCATGTTGTCTAATTAGAAGGCAGTGTTTTCAGGCCAAGAAAGAAGTTCACAATGCAACACTATTAAAAGAACGTTGCCACTTTCCTGAGGTGATGTTCATAAATGTCTGGGTGACAAGTGAGACAAACAGAGGACAGCCTGGTGAAGAAAAGGTAGAGAGAGTGTCATGAGGATGCATCTCTTCAGTGGAAGCATGCCTTCCCCAGTGCATTACACAGAGGGGTTCCAAGGTCCCTCTTGTCTCACACTGCTGTTCTTTTCACTGGCATCTGGAGTAACCTCTTCTCTTTTAGGAGTTGGCTCTTCACCCCCATCCCCATCCCCTTGTTTCCCATGATGCCCACATTCTTAGATCCAGCTGCTGGTTATACATTTCTTCTTACAACCTTTCTGTGCTCAACCTTAGTATATGTCAAAGTAAAACCTTCCTGTTACCAAATCTACCCACTTGGTCTCACTTCAGGTCCTCTGTGGTGGTTCTCTCCTCTCTGTTAATTTCCACATCTAATAGGATTAGAGAGTTCTACTTCTAATTTCTCTAGTCTGTTTCTTACTTCAGCAGCTTACATTTTGCTCCAGTTTTGGCAGGAGACTTTCCAACTATTTCGATATTTTCACTGTTTATCAGGACAGGGAATCTGAAGTGTGATTTTTTTCCCCTCCCAGCCAGATGATTAAGGCAAAAACTTTAGACATGGCACAAAAGCCCCCCATGATCTCACAGTGTCCGTACTTGGTGCTCACACTCCCAGTGGACATCTGAAGACTCTTTCTCTTGTCTTTGTGTTTTGGCTTTCTCCGGCTGTTTATATCTTTTTACCTTCCAAATGTACTTTGGTGTTGGATAAGATGGTCACTTCCCCAGAACCCTTCACTGAATTGATCCCCACTTAATTTGGATTGCATTTGTCATGATCTGGAATCTTCAGGAGCAGAGTATTCAAGGAACATTCAGGAGAATAGAACTAAGCGGCACTCCCGTTTAAAAAAAAATACAACTAGGAAATTGGGCCACTACGGATAAAAGAAACAGGGAAGTAGAGGTGTGCTGTCAATCTCGGTCCCGTATAGGGTAACTTAGGCTCAATTTTACAAAGAGTATTGCTACATTCCAGAATTTGGGTACCTGGTATTAGGAAAGTGGGACAGTTATGATTTTGCTTCCTTCAGTCATAATAATATCTGAGAATGAAAAGTGTAGCATCTAGAAGACTGCAACTGGGAGAATGTAATTAGTCAAGTGTTTCTGGCATCTTGTGAAACCAGCCAAATGTGGATTGACTCTTGGGAGTGAGAGAAAACACCACAAGAGTACACCCTCCCCAAATAGTACAGGAATTGAGGGGGTGAGAGTAGACTGTCCGCCCTCTTATTCCATTCTTGTTGATCTCATAATACCATCATGTCTAAAAAACTGAGATTTGTTCCTTTTGCCATAGCAAGGAGAAACCTACTGCAGAAAGGACCATGGTATTTCAGTGGGGGGGGGGGGTCAGGATTAAGGGTGGAGACTCATGGCAGATGATATTCAAGGTTTACATAAGTGGCTACAACCTTTCCATTCACTCTGGTATGAACTATGAATGGTTCAGCAGTTTTTGCTTGAGAGATAGAGGAATCCCATGGGGTGGTAGGTACTGTAGATAGGAAAGCAAGGCATCTCAGAGGTACATATTAGAACTTTGCAGTTGTGTATGACTTGAAATATTATTGGTATCATGTTAGGAAAAGTACAGTTTAATTGTCAGTGGGCTGCCACTCTCATCTGCCATCCTCATCTTTAGTTCATACATTCTGCTATGTTGGGGGAAATGAATAATAGACATCAACTGAATACCTGAAGCCCATGGTTTAAAATAATTTCATCTGAAATAGTTATAGACAAAAATCTCAGATATCACTTTAAATGTTTTAAATGTAATTTAATGTGTACTAATGGTCTGTCTGCATATATGTTCATTCATCACATGTATGCAGTGACACTGGAGGCCAGAAGAAGGTATTGGATTCTCTAGACCGGGAAGTAGAAATGGTTGTGAGCCACCACATGGGTGCTGGGAATCAAACCTGGGTACTCTGGAAGGGCAACGATTGCTCTTAACTGCTGAGCAATCTCTTTGGTCCCAATGTCACTTTTCTTTTTTCTTTTTTTTTTTTGAGTTCAGATAGAAAACTTTACCTTGAAATGGATAGATACTTTCAGGATATTTGAGAATAAGCTTATTATACTTTAGATAGATGGGAAAAAATTTCAACAGCAGTCACCACGTCCATCATGAGTTTTTGTGGATGTAGGGAATGTGTCTTCATATGCCTGGATCTGTGTCAGCT
>CAJQZJ010033222.1:6839534-6855326 GCA_907164525.1 Lophiomys imhausi | reverse complement strand
CTGTGGATGTAGGGAATGTGTCTTCATATGCCTGGATCTGTGTCAGCGGAGACAGGCAACTGACATAAGTATTTTCTACTGCTCAATTTATATTTGTCCCAATAATCCTGTTTCCCCTCTCAGACCCCAACCTTTATTCATTTATCTAAAACCGCGTGACTTCTAAGTGCACAGCCCTGAAAGGTAGGGCTCAATGAATTTTTGTATCTGTGTAATCCTGCCACTTAGGCCAACACAGAATATTTCTACATCTCAGGGGCTTTTCTTCTTCTTCCTCCAAGTTAATATCAATTACATTTAAGGTTATTTTCTTGAATGTAATACCCTGCCTAAAATTAGTCACAAGATCTTATGCCCCTCCTCATAGTTAAGATGTGTCTGTTGTTGAATTGTGGACACATGGATCATACTGAATTCCAGCACACCATTCTTTATCTTAACAAGTGCTGTTAAAATAAGTTAACCCTAAGTACAGTATGTTGTTGTAAGCATTATGTGTTCCTTATGTTTTATATAAGTTATCTATCATGAGTCTTAGTTATTGTGCACTGTAAATCATGTTTCCTTTCATGATGGAATGGTCTTTCACTCAAATATCATAATTCATTTCAAATTCTCTGGAAAATCTTTTGCTAACTATTCTATTCCACACTGTTGTTTTCCTTCCAAAACTCTATGATTCCTGGTGTATATCATTTATAATGGACATTAATCATATAGTGTTTCATATTGTTTAACCATTCTGCATACTTCTACTATTATTTTTCGTAAGACATTGTATATGGCTGTGAAAAGACATTTATTATTTTTTTGAAATCCCAGTACAAGATGAATGAATTCACACATGCATGAAAAGTGTTCAGAAATTCCATGCAGGAATCTCTATGACATTTGGTTAAAACACTTTCTAAACCTCTATGGGAATGTGTCTAGGATTTGATTGTAAGTAAAGGAACAAAGTAATAATTAGCAAGTTAACAGAATACAAAACACTGCTATGTTATACCCAGGTCAGTTTTCTCTAAATGCTTCTACAGTAAAAGTGTTCAAAAATTAGAATTAAATATTAGAAAAAAGTTGAAGTATTTATTCTTCCAAGTGACTTATGGTTGTGGACTTAAGGAATTGAGATATTTATTTATATTATACACTTGAGTGCTGAATATAATTTGTGTGAGAAGGTCCCACTGGAAAATTAAGCCAAAATGTATAAAAATTAATGGGGAGTCATTCTTTTGAAGGTTGCAATTAAAGTGAATGATATTCTTGCCTTAATATTTCCTAAAAAATACCAAGAGTCTAATATTAAAATAAAGTATACATTTGTGTGTGTGTAAGTATGTATGTGTGTGTATGTGTGTTTGTGTGTGTGTATGTATGTGTGTGTTTGTGTGTGAGTTTGTGTGTGTGTGTTTGTGTGTGTGTATGTGTATGTATGTGTGTGTCTGTATGTGTGTGTGTATGTATGTGTTTATGTGTGTGTATGTATGTGTGTATGCATGTGTTTGTGTGTGTATGTATGTGTGTGTGTGTGTGTATCTGTGTTTGTGTGTGTGTGTGACCATTGCACGTCTCTGTGGCCATAACATTGGATGCTACCTGTATTATGTGTTTTCTGCATCAGTGTTGTGCTCAACTCAACTCAACATATCATTAAAACAAAACAAAACAAAACAAAACAAAACAGAAACAACAAACACAAGCAAGCAAGCACATAAACAAAACAAACCTCAGAATTCAACAACTGGAAGCTTTTCATGGGCTCCCAGTTTAATGCTGCTTCCTTACCAAACTAATTGAAATCTGACTTAATACCCTCTTTCTTCAACATGTTCCAATTCTTGGGTATTTATATAGCAATTTTGGTCATATTTTGGTAATGATGTAGATTTGCAGAGGCTCATAACAGATGATTCATACAAAAGCCTTTCTCTCTTTTCATTTCTGGAATCCTCTTGGCTTGACTTCCAAAACTCAGCCACTAATGGGACATAAATACAGAGTAGTTCTGTTTCTATTTCTAGAGGAGAGTAGTGACTACAGTACTTAAGACATGGGGGTGTTTGGATTTTGGGACTTCCAAGTTGGCAAGACATGGTTATTTGCAGCTGTTTAGGGTCATGCTCAATCTGAGTTTATTCTGGTATTTTGTAATAAGACAGCTAGCTTCAGCAATCCTGTTTATGTACACATTCTATATTTTTTCTTCATTTTTTTTCCTACTCATTCTTATAAAAATTCATTTGTGCTCTAAGATTACTCTGGGAAATTTGGCAGTGATCATATTTAGAACAAATATGTGTACTTATATATATTCTTTAATACATTATTTATTTTTATTTTATTTGTGTGGGTGTTTTGCCTACATGCTATGTATGTACCTGCAGTGTTCCTGGAGGCCAGAAGAGAGCATCAGATCTCTTGGAAATGGAGTTACAGACAATTGTGAGCCACCACATGGTGCTGGGACCTGAACCTGTGTCCTCTTCAAGACAAGTACTCTTAACCTCTGAATTGTCTCTCCTGCCTCTAAGTATTCTTTGTTTGCCAAACCTTTGATATTTTAGCAGTTTTTTCAAAGTGCTTGGCAAAATAGGTTTGTTACTTTACATGCTATGAAATTTGGACTTTGTTAGATAACCCTGTAACACAAGTCAATCTTTTGTTTGTTAGTAAAAAGGGAACCTACCCCAACTTGAAATGCAACAAGATAAGGTGTTTCTATGTAGTCTTGGCTGTCCTCAAACTTGCCATCTTCCTGTGTCAACTTCTGAGTACTGGAATTACAGGTACATATTACCTCACCCAGCTTTCTCTGAGTGTTCTTGAATATGTATGTTATTGCTGTCAAATAAAGACACAAGTAGCTGCTACAGAGCGCAGCTGACATTCATAAGCAAGACACAATCTTTGTGAACCAAATCTGCATTTTAAACACACACTTTAATCAAAGGCAGACTTTCAAGAGGTAGCTGATGTCACTGACATTGTATGTATATATAGTACATTTACAGAAGGTACATTTCTCAAGTGAAGCACATTTATAGCTAGGAAGCTAATTAAATATTAAGATACCATCTTTATGGAGTTTACTTTAGAAACCAACACAGGAAAATATTTTAATTTCCAAATGGTCTGAGTAATTGTATTTTAATGTGTTTTCTTTTTAGAAATGGTTGTTTCATGTGTTTTTCATGATGATTCAATAAGCTTAATTTTTTTCCTCTCCCAGATGTGTTAGTATGATAGTTAATCTTAATTGTCATCTTGCCTGAACTTACAATCACTATGGAAACACAGCTCTGGGTTTGTCAATGATGGTATTTCCAGACAAGCTTGACTGAAGAGGTGTGACCCTCTCTGAGTGTGTGTAGCACCTTCTTATGGGTTGAAAGCGATCTGAAAACTATTGTTTATCTGTCTCTGCTTCTTGACTGTGAATGTGTCATTAAAAGATACTTTACATTCTCTCATGCCTTCCATGCCAGAAGGGAAGTGGCATGGAAGGCCATGTCCACTCAAATGTAAACCAAAACTAAAACTCCCTTCTCTCCCCCCACCCCCCGCCATAACATTCTTATTGATTCTCTGGGAGATACACAATGATACAAATAAATGATATTTGAAAGAACTCTGTTGAAAATATGATATCACTTTTGAATAGTCTTTATTTGGCATTGTGTGGGTATTAAGTTACCACATTTCCATATTCTGTTGAAGAAGAGAGTGTTAGATTTTAACCACTGTACTGTGATGGATTATATGAGTGGACTATCCCAAGACCCACTCAGGAATATAGAAATTGCTCACTTAGTTCATTATATATCTTTGGGGATGGTTTCACAACTCCTGCCTTGGGTCTGGTCAATACAGATGAGGAAGAGCTAACTAGTCACTGAGGGGCTTTTAACTTATGAAGCCTCTTGTGGAATGTGGAGTATACTGCAGCTGTTGGGAGTATTGGGATTATAGATCCATTGTCAATCCTCTGGGCTACTTATTCGCCCTTGTATAGATGTTGATCCTAAGAGTTCTCCTGATTAGACACTTTAGGGTATTTTGAAAATCTGAGAAATCTAGGTATTGAATGTGCTGTTGACTCAGAAGTCAGAGATCACCATCATATTTTATGTTGACAGTTAAAACACCAATTTCTTCATTGAACTTTATTCTGGCCAATAAATCAATGTAAATTTTAATATTTCGACTTAATAATTTTTATAATTCTCCAAAACAATCAGATCTTCTGGATGAACAATATGGCAAATAATTGAACTCATAAGATGAACAAAATGGCAAATAATTGAACTCATAAGGAATAAAGTCCATAGAAATCTCATTCTCCTTTGTGAAAGTGTTTGTACTATTTTGATTTAGCAGGCTGCGGTCTGATTTTAAGCAAAGGAAAAGATGAAACAGACACTTGTTAATCATACTGGAACTTCTGAAATAGCTATTGCTATGGGAGATACTGTCTCGTATTTCCTTTGAATTTTACATGAAGACATCTACTCCCTTTTGCACACTGCAAGTTTCAGGGGTGATTTAAGCCATTCTGAAACACAATGTCCTTCCCAGTTTGAGGATACAGCACCACTCCTTGGCATTCATTTGAAAGCAATGCCTTTCAGCAAAGTGAGAAGTATCTTACTTGTAATTGCTCACTGAAAATGTGTTTTCTTATGAGCGCAATATCTCATGCAAGCTGTGAGGAACAGGGACTGTACCCAGGGAGTTAATAAAATAATATTGTTGTTTCTCTAGCTAGCTTTTCCAGGTGCAGTGTCTGCCTCTTTCAAACAAAATCTATAGTTTCAGAATAGAATAACCTCTCCACAAGTTTCAATAGTCAAAAACCAGAGAGGTAGGAGACTGATCCAACACAAACAAGATTAAAAATTCAGCGAGAGACAGAAATCTGGATGTGCACTGAGCAACTTTTCATCAGCATGTCTGTCTGAAAGAAACTATTTCCCAGTGTTCTCCTTCACTTTTCTTCACAAATGAGTTCAAGGGTGGTATTCCCAGGCATAATAACAAGGCGACTGTTTTAGGCAGGGAGAAGCATTAATAAACAATGGTGAAGGTTAAGAGGTAGCTTTGATGTCCTGCCCCTTCAAATTGATGTCACAGCCAGAGAATCAGCAACCCTAACAGATTCTCTGCTGTCCACCCTGGGATCTGCCTTGTGTTTTTCCAACTGCACAAGATTAGGGTCAGGTGGACTGAGGAGTGGCTTGCAGTGTGGAGGAGCTCTATTGTGGATGCTGACCTGTTTCTGGAACTCAGTAAATACTTCCTCTTATTCATATTTACTACTTAGTCTCCTCTTGCTAGAGCCCTGAAGGCAGGAGGTGCAGGCTGGGAGCCAGCAGAGGGCGCATCCTCCAGCTCTGAGCTGAGGAAACTTCCTTCTACCTGTTTACAGGAAATTTACCAGCCTATTGCCAATCGCAAAGGCTTTTTTTCCCCCATAACCCAGTGTGAGGCAGCTCCTATTCCACATTTTTCCGTTGGGAGCACCTGAAAGTTACAGAGATTGAAAACACACCAGCCTTGTTTGCTGTATGTTTACCAGAAGAAGGGACCCTAATGAGTCATCCTTCTATTTTCAAAGAGAAATTGCCTAGAATTTGTGCATGCACTTTGCAGCTCTGCAGTTAAATCAAGATTAACTATTAATGTAGATGATGTGAGGACAGAATGATGGGTACAAAATAGTAGAATAAGACTGAATTATGGCAAGCCCACTCTATATGGAAAATTTTTAGTAGGCCAGGGTACAGACTACAGCTTAGAAAAAGAACCAGGAGCGGCTGGAGGGACAGCTCAGCAGTTAAGCACACTTGTTGCTCTTGCAGTGGATCTGGGTTTGGTTCCCAGTATCTACGATGGGTCCCAACCACATGTAACTTCTGTTCTAGGGGAATCCAACAGTACCCTCTTCTGGTCTCTGTGGGAACTCAGCAAGCATGTGGTGTATGTACATATAAACAGTCTAATGTTCATACACATAGACTAAAAAAAAAAGAGAGAAAGAAAGAAAAGAAAACCTTCTTAAAAAAAAAAAACAAAGAGGTATGACTGGCAAGGAGACAGGTGGAGCAGAGTAGTCGTAACGTCCAACCTTTTGCACAGTCTCTGGGTAGTGTCATCAGTGACCTGGATGTTGCATGTCTACTGTTCATTCAAGTGATCTAAATAATGAACAGAATAGAATCTATTGGTTTGTGCCTAGAAATCACCTCTTTGAATCTATACCATTCTATTAACCAGTATCCTCTCTTTCTCTCTCTCTCTCTCTTCATATTTACCATGTTTAATTCTCAAACCAAGAGTATGAGGGATACCCTCATCACCATATGTTTCTTTAGATGGGAAAATTAGTGGTTAGAAAGTTCAGAAACTCAATGAAAGCATAGCAAGCTGCAGTTGCCTTTAGTAGCTAAACTTAAACACTGGTCAATCATATCTTGTCTGTGTTACTACCTAGTACCTTGCCTTACTACTTTGTTTCCTTGGAGTCACTGGGATTCAATATTTTTAGCTTTTACTGGGCATTAAACCTTTAATTTCCAATTGTTTTCTCTGTCAAAGATGTTTGACTTATTGTTCTAATAATGGTCAGTCAGCAGCCACCTTCTAGGGTGGCCAGACCTGTGCAGTGAGGTATAGCACGTAGATGGGCCTCTCCTCTAAAATCTTAGGCTTCCTCAACTTATAAACCCATTTCACAGATTTTAAATTTTGCAACGAGGTCCCACTATGCAGTGCTCAGACTTTCAGTCCTTTTGCCCTGGAATGATAGGTGTGCATCCTCCCATCAGAAGCCCATTTTCACAACTTGTAGTAAACACAGAACTCTACCTAGAAATGTAGTTCCAGCAGATGCAGAGAACTACCAAACACTGAGCATCCCTTTTATAGGAAAAAGCTGAACCGTTAGCCTGAATCCATGGCAGTATCAATAGTAAGTGTTGTTAACCATTATTTCTTAACATAAATTGTTTAGTAACATGAATATTTCTTACTTACTTTGATTGAATCCACAATTTCTGTGTTGTCTGTAAGACCAAGATTTGTTGAGTGACTCGCTGAATACCACTTCTAGCATTTCTTAGGTGCAGAAAAGTAGAGTTCTTAAGAAAATACTTTAGCTGAGCATGGTGGTGCATGCCTTTAATCTCAGCACTAGATAGGCAGAGACAGGTAAGGTGAACTCTGTGAGTTCAAGGCCAGCCTGGTCTACAAAGTAAGTCCAGGATATCCAGGGATACAAAGAGAAACCCCATCTCAAACAAACAAAAAAGGGGAAAAAAAGAAAAGTAACAGACTTTAAAGATAATCCACCTAGGTTTGACCCTTGTCCTGACTATACATAGTCAGCTGTATGCCCTTAATCAGGTAATTTAACATCTTTGTACCTCAGTTTTTCAGTGTCATAAACATAACAGGAGAAACCTTCTTGAGTTGTGTGTGGTTGAGATGAATGAGTCAGAACTGTATATGCCTGGAATGGGGACTTGAAAACACAAGTCAGTATGGCCAGAGTGTTTTCTGTTATCACCATCATCTGTGTTGTCCCTCAAACCATCTAGAGATTATTTAGAGTGAAGCAACCTTCCTTTAGAACACAGACTATACTGGAGATAGGAAAGGGTTAATAAATGTAATGTGTAGCAAATAGCAGCTAGCTAAGTTATGTGTTTGCCCAACTACAGAACCAATTCTGTTGAAAGAGTCTTCTTATCAGTGCAAGCTGTTTGCATTTAGGAAGAACACAGAACTCTACCTCATCACCATCTGTATGTCTCTGGGTTGCTATTTCACCTCTTGGAGACACAGGATTGTTTGTCTGCTGTTATCTTATAGATAGAGCAGGCATGGAAACATGAATTTAAGATACCTTTTCAAAAACAGTGTGTCGAGTAACACATGTGCTGAATAAGCTAGAGACAAAGTCTGTGCTGTGACATACATATAAAAACATGGAGGATAATGATTCAAAACATGCTATGAACATGTAGAGCAGAATAAGAGGCTAAAGAGTAAAGAAGGACAGATGACATGGAAGCCTTCCTAATAGAGGGTGCTGGCATGTTTGAGAACCCCAAAGTTACACACAGCACTATGTATGCTTTGGCTGGACCCCAAAGGAAGTCTCTTTAAAACTGTCCATAAGCCTATGAAATTCTTCTCCAGGAAATTTTTTTGGGGGGGAAGGGGGAGTGTCTCATAGAATAGCTTCTGGCAGGGTCTTGGGAGACGACTCAGTGTGTAAAACATCTGCTGTGAAAGTATGAGAATGCGATTCAGATCCCCAGAGCCCATGTAAAGCCAGATACAGTACTGTGGGTGCCTGTAACCTCACATTCCTGTGTTGAGATGGGAAGTAGAGACAAAAGAATCTTTGAAAGCTTACAAATCAGCCAATCTGATGTATTCAGCAATGAACAATGGGCCTTGTCTCAGTCAAGGTGAAAGACAAGGACTGACACCCATAGTTGTCTCATGACCTTCTCATATACATACATACATTCATACATACATACATGTGTATGCCTACACACAGAGACATTTAAAAAAATAACCTGTGGTATGGAAAGTGCTTTGGTGTGGTAGGATTAGGGATTTTGGAAGTTTGGCATGTAGGGAAAGGGTATGGGCGAATCCAATTACTAATTATGAATAGATATGACTGACATTGAAGGACGTGCTTGGAAAGCCCACCAAAGGCAGATGACATTTTTGATCATGGGACTTGGGACAGAGGTGTTCCCTGAAAAGGCCCACCAGGAACCATAGCAACAACACTGTCGAAAAGAAGTCCAGAGTTTCATAACAGATCACGCAATCTCCTGACCTCATGCTGCTCCTCAACCCCTCTGCAAGGAAAACTATGGAGGGAGACATTGCTCAAGCAAAACTTCTGCCGAAAATCATGCTGCCAATTCATTACAACAGGTGAAGCGATTTAAGTAAAGATTCACGTGGTCACAGGACACTTCTCCTGCTTCACTGGCCGAGAGACCTCGCCATCATCTGGCACTCTGTGTCAGTGATCCACATAGGTGGAGAGCATGACAAAATACATCTTTTGGCAGAGTTGGACCATTTTGGTCCAACTCAGAAAGGTGACGCAGACTTTGGAATTCCAGAGCATACGAGCCAGAGCGAGAGTGCCAAGAATGCAGAAATTGTGAGCAAGTGGCAAATATGGAGGCAGTTTGGAGGAGCTTCCAATCGTGAATTATTTGGACCTAGGACCACAGAGACAAGTCTTGACTGATCATAAATTGATCTTAAGATCTGATAAATAAGACTTATAGACTATAAGACTGAAAGATTTGGCGGAAATCTGTATGGCGGTTACCCATACAGATTCAAACCCAGAGAATTAATCTGAGAAAATATCCTTTTAAGAAACTTTAGGTTAGTGGTAAGTGTTTGTTTTATAGGTATTAGGGTGTTTTAGATTAGATTTTTGAGTTAGGGTTTGGGTTTTAAGATTTAGGGAATTTTATAGGTAATTGTTAAGTATTAATAAATATATGTTTGATAAATAAAAATTTACTGTTACACTTTGGAGTTCAGCTGCTCCAAACTGCCTCCATGTTGGAAACATACTTGACTGAGTGGACTATAGAAAAATAAATTTTTCCATATAGTTGTGCCTTCAGGATCTCCTCATAAGAAATGAAATTGATGCTATTTGGAATTTTTCCAAAATGAAAATTTGTCATGAAATTATTTAAACAAAACTAGAACTAGAGCTGCACTTTCTTGTGGGCACTTCCTTTCTCACCTGGTAGCCCTTTGACTTCAGCATCCTGGGTCCTTCCTCCTGTTTCTACCCAGTGTAACTCTATCCAGGCCATTAGATACTATCAAACCCTTTAGTCCTCTGAGCCTGGGAAAGGCTCAGCACTGCTAGAGATGGCGGTAACACAACATCAATTCTGAGTTCTTCATAATGCTGCAAACCTTCAGGAGACCCAGTACCTACCTTCTTCACAGCAATGTAACCTTGATGTGGAAAATGTTTTTTTCAACAGGCAAAAGAATTTGCCATAGAATTGGATTTGATTTTCTTGAAGTTGCATTGGGGTGTCAAAACAGATCACGGTCCTGTTTTAGTCATATGTAGCTCACGCTTAGGTTCTGGAGGACTCCACGAGAAGACCCCTAAGTGACCCTTCCTCTCAGTATTCCTGTAGTGACTTCACTCTTTCTGGGCCATTGTTCTTTTCCAGTAGAAGAGTGCTCATCACATGAATCTGAAGTAGAAGTTGGACAAGGAGAATAGATCAGAACTGAAATCTATTTTCTGTGCTTTCCTTGAAAAATGGGATAGCCTGAGTTTCCAATCATGTTAAATTTGCTTACTCTGGCAAAAGACTTGTTTCTTTTGTTGATTAATTCTTGATATTAGATCACAGTTTGTACAAATATTCTTTTCAATTATTTCCAAAGCTTTTATGGAATACTCTGTGTTTTCCCCTTCAAATTTATGAGCCTTGTCAATATTATCCAGAACTTGGATGTCTGAACAGGCCTCCCATGGAGTCCATTTTCTTTGGTCTTACTTTTTTGTACTCCATAAAATAACATTTCCTGGATCTTACATTTGACAGGAACACTAAACTCCACAACCACATAATATTTATTATTTATATATTAATGAAGTGAAACTTATAAAATAATAGTTGTCTGCTTTATAAAGATTGAAGCTCCATCATGTACAGGAAATATGCCCAAATACCTTTAAGTCTCATTCAGTTTGGGCATATCCCTCAGTGAGGCTGTTTGCTCAGAGCCAAGCTATTTTTATCAGCCCTTGTATTTGGACTTTGAAAAATGCACATAAGGTGGGAAAGAATAAATAATGGTCATTTGTTCCTCTCTGGGATCAGATTAACCAATAGTTGTTTAGGTGCTGTTCAATGCAGAGGACATACCTCCTTTTGTAAACACAGATTTCAAAATCTCCATAGATATACTCTGGTCAGAGAGATTTTGGTGGCCAGAAAAAAATACATGGTCTTGATTTCTCATGAAAAGGCACTGGTCAAGCACATCAAGGGTAGGAATGTAAACAGTTACACAGATCATTTAGCAGTGGTAACCAGAAATACAGTTTAAAGGTCTTCCTTAATGCTTAGCACCCAGGGTATATGTTAAACCCAGGTTATGTGTTTCCATTAACTCCATCAATAATTATTAGCCTACTTCTTCAGTCTTCAGAACTGCCAGTTCAACCCTGTCAGAGCTCAGTCATCTGTGATGATCACTGGCCTTTCTCGTCAGTGTTCCAGGAAGCATGCCTGATTTTGGTCTTTACAGTGCTTACTCTTTCCAACTATCAGTGTTGGGAGCTAGAGCAATGGTGGACAGAACTTGTAATGAGTTATGTTTCTTCTTCTTCCTCCATCCTCATTCTCCTCTCCCTCCTCCCTCTTTTTCTTCTCTACCATCTCCTCCTCTCCCCTCCTCTTCTTTTTTCTCTTCCTCCTTATCCTTTCTTTCCCCTCCTTCTCTCCTTCTTCCTACCCCTACTCTTTTCCCTCCTCCTCTTCTCCCCATTCCTCCTCCTACCTTTCCATCTCTTCCACCTCTTCCTTCTCCCCTTTTCCTTACTCCTTATTCTCCACTGCTTCTAAGGTGGCTGTGTTCAACACCAAGAAGCACCTCTTGTTCAAGATATTGTCAGCACCTCCCTTTATGGAAGAGGACTTATGAAATGCGGGGAAAGAGAGGGAGCCAATGCCTGCATCTGTTCCTGATTAATTTCCCTTGATTTCAACCCAAATAGTCATGGGCCCTGCCCCTTGTTTTCAGGAAAAAAAAAGAGCTCCTTTCTCACAAATGTTTAACCTATGAGCTTTATAGATAATATAGAATACTCCAGAAGTCACAATGAAGGGTCAAGTTTGCCAACATCCAATACTAACCAGCCAGGGTTTGGAGAATTGCTTATAGGTGGTTGATTTAAAAGTTCCAGCAAAAGGTTTATAACTAAGGTTTTGGAATCTAACATATTTAACATATTCTTAAATGTATTATCAATATATTACAAACAAAACATTTAAGAAAGCATTTTTAAGTTACTTGAACCATGTATCAGACGTTTACAAAAGCAAACTCTTCATTTTATCTCCCCTCTATCTCCACCCTCTCATATTTCTCTTATTAAATTAATTTTCACAACTGGAGAAATGAGTGATTTTCCTATTCTGTTAAAACATCTATGAGATGATAAAGCAAAAAAAAGAGTTAATCATATGGAGGAATTTGTGGAGGGATATTAAGTTTAGAAATAAATTATTTCAACATGTGAGGTTTTTATTAGACTGCCAAACAAAATCCAAGGGATGGATCACAGGAGTAGAACCAGCAGCTAGTAGGCTTAAGTTTCTTGGGTTAGTAAAACTTAAGCTGGGCATTCAGATATTATATTTTCTAAGCAGTTGGGTGGTTTGTAGCAGAATATTTACCTATAAACCTTCAGTAAGAGAAGAGATTTTAATGAACATAATTATAAACAATAGAACAATTATTAACCTGTGTCATTCATGAGACATAG
This sequence comes from Lophiomys imhausi, assembly GCA_907164525.1. Taxonomy (NCBI): domain Eukaryota; kingdom Metazoa; phylum Chordata; class Mammalia; order Rodentia; family Muridae; genus Lophiomys; species Lophiomys imhausi. Next base: position 6,842,743 of record CAJQZJ010033222.1, on the reverse strand, counting down.
TATATTTAATTATGTTTATTCTAATATTTCAAATTACATATGAGGCTAGAAGAATTAGGTTATATCCCCAATACTGATAATAGAAGTAATGCAATTAGGGGAAAACTCATTTAGATTCATGGAGAGAGGTTATTAATGGTGAGAATTGCAGTATTGGCCACACGTCTTGAACTTTCTAGTTCTATAGTTCACCCAGTAAAAGGGAGATAGCTGCAGCTCTCATACAAGCATGTCCTTTGTTTTCTAAGGAGCTTCTGTTAGAGACACAGCCACATAGCCTAATGCTTTGATGGTGTTCTGAACATAAACTGTTGCTCCTTAAGCAAGGATCTGAATTATGTTGATTTTTATGGTGTGGATCTTGAGTTGATTCCAAAGGCTGAGTTGCAAACTTGGCTGCTTGACTGTGGTAGAGTTGGAGTGTGTGGAAATTGAGGGAATGAAACCTGGGAGAAGGAAGTTATTGAGTCCCTACTCCTTACTTCTATCTTTCTCTTTTCTTGATTCCCAACTGCCATGAACTGATGAACTTTGCTCTACTGGACAGTCCCCAGGATGACCTGTAGGCACGCCATAGGCTCCAAACCAATACACTCAACTGACCCTGGGATAAAACTTCTGGAGTCAAAATAGTTCTTGCTGTCTACTAATTGATGTTCTCAAGTGTTGGTGGTCACAAGGATGGCAAACTTTTATACGAAAATAATGTCTTCCTCTATGATAGGTAATGTGTACTTTCTGTGTGATTCTGAGTTAAGCAATATTTTTGAGGCTGATTGGTGGCAAATGTCTATAATTCCAGCATTTGGGAAATAAAGACAAGGGTACCAGGTGTTCATGGTCATACTTGGCATCATAGAGAGTTGGAGGCTAGCCTGCAATACACTGAGATCATTTATCAACAAATAAATAAGTGAAAAGGAAATATTTTTGTTCTTGTGTACACTAAAAAAAAATCAATCCAGCTTTAAGGCTAGAATGGGCTTTGGCAACTGCTAATAAAACAAAATAAAAAAATTTCAACAAGTACCAAGGACAAAAGTGTTTAAGCCTAGAGACTGATATAAAGTTTTAATTGCAGACTTGGGGCAATCTGATGGGAGCTTTGGAAGCCCTTACTCAGGCCCACACAGAAGCAGGTATCTGCTCATGCCTGTCAATCTCAAGAACTTGAAAAGTTCAAAAGAATTTTCTGTTTCAGTTTTTCCAATGATCTTTATTGTCTAAACTATGGAGAGAGAGAGAGGAAAAATCCTCAGAATTAGTCATTAAAGGAAGAATGTCACAGCATGGATAGAGCAAAATTAATGGCTGGTTATCAAGCTGTTCCTCTTTGATTTTTACAGTTTCATTTGGGTTCCTTTGGCTTGTATTCATGTTGAAATCAATGCTAACATGTCAGTTTTTGGTCCACCATACTGATAGCAAGTTCCTGGGGCAGAGTCAACCAATGGAAAATATGCTGTGGATAACCTCCACAGTGTAAACACTGTATTTGGATAACTGTAAGTGCTCAACAGGTTTGATGTTATAATAAAAGCATATACTCCAAGGAGACATCTTGTTACCTAAAAAGAAAAGCAGCAATAAGGTCTGGCCAGGTAGATACACTCCTGGCATAGACTTTAGAAGGTACTGTCATTTGTCTTTCCAAAGTTTTCCAATGAGAATCCTCTATAGAGATATATTCCAAAGTGACATAGAGAACAGAGCATATTGGACCATCTTGTGCTTATTTTTTTCTATTTTTCTGTGCTCACACCCTCTCACAAAATTTTAAAGACAGTTTATAGAATTACCCTATTAGTGATGTTGAACCTAAGTCTTATTAGGGACAATGGCCAGTGAAATGAAAGTACTTGTGAGAATTTATTTTGATAACACATAGCTCAGACATTTCTCTCTTAAAACACTCTCTAGTAGATAATAACACTTTATGATGCATAAATCAGGCTCCTAAAAGGCTAAACTATCCCAAGCCACTAAGGTTGCAGTGACAGAGCCACGCCCATTCAACTAAGTGCAAATCTATAGTACTGTTAAATATTTCCTGCCTCAGCATCTGGCAGTGTTAGGGGTTTATTGGCTCTCAGCTGATCTTTAGTGACTATTGGTTAGGGAGATACTCTACTTCATAATTGCATAAGCTTCCTGATGGGGCACCCAGCCAAGCATATCATCCTCATCATCCGCACTCTGTCTGGATGCTCAGCTTCTGTACTCTTTAAAGCAGGGTTGCAGACTAGACAACTCCAGCTGGAAGCTTCATATCCTGGGGCCTATATAACTAAATGACTTCTTCACTAATAAGCATCTTATTCTTTGAAGTTGTGGAAAGAATGATTTAAGACCTCCACATATGCCTTTTAGACAACAACTTCTCTTTTAATCAAATAATAGATTAGTTTAAATATAGTGCAGACAGTCACAAAGACACTTATTTCCTGGTATTGTATAGTGGTAAAAGTATTTACTTAAAATGTGTTGAAAATTAGAAATTCTTAAACGTTGACATTTCATAAATACACTAGCTAACATTTCCTCACAAATAATAATGTTTTAATCCTGGAAAACATTAAAGTAATTGTAATTCACTTTGATATATTGAATTTTCAATGAAAATTCTCAAATTGGAAATAGTTCAGCCTTATTTATAGTATCTATATTAGAGAGTTATGGAATGACTTCTTGTTATTTTTTAGACAAAAATTTATAAGGTGCAGGAACTATTTTTTATTCAATGATCATATCTAAGCAGTAACCATTTCTATTATTAGTTCAGATCTTAAATCTGTATCTTTCTGGTGTTTATTTAAATGATGGTATATCCTAAAGCAGTCAGCAGTCTTGGGGCTCTTGGATGTAGTGTGTCTGTTCCTTTTGGCTTGGTTGTTGCCTCTCTTCCTTGTAAGGGGAGTTAGATTAATATAAATTAGCCCCTAGATGTTCACTAAATCTAATTTATATTAATCTAACTCCCCTTATACTTCTTGGTTTTTAAAAGTGAAAACAGAAGCAAAAATCAAGTGAAAGAGTCTTTCATTGCTGTAATTACATTGCTCTTTAAGTGGCTTCTCTGTTTCTTTCTGTCCTTCCTTCCATTCTTCTTCCTTCCCCTCCTCCCCTTCTCTCCCTACCTCCTTTCCTCCTTCTCTCTCTCTTACACACACACACACACACACACACACACACACACACACACACACACA
>CAJQZJ010033222.1:6817631-6839524 GCA_907164525.1 Lophiomys imhausi | reverse complement strand
CACACACACACACACACACACACACACACACACACACACACACACACTTGTTTTAATTCCTGCTCTATACTTGCTAAACTGGGAAAGATCCTTGATTAATTGATGAAAAGATCCATGGTGGGAAATACAACAAAGAATAAAATACCTCTCAGTGGAGATCCTTGTTGGTCTTTTGTACTGGTGTTCTCTGTCCCACCCTTTATCGCATGGAGTGTCATTAGAAGAGGTTAGGTTAGGGGATGAATGGGGAACAAGTGCACCCTTGTATTAATGAGAAGTCATGATAGGAACAGGGTCATTTCCAGGATGCCAATGCCTCAAGCTCAGAGGAATGGCAAGACCTTCTTCTGGTACAAGTTTAGATGCTGAAGATGTGTGCAGAAAGTGTTAGCTACAGATTTTTCTTCCTGGATAACCGACAGCTAACACTGCTCTCTTCTGAGAACCTGTAGACCAGCTGACTCACTTCCTTCTTTGGCTGTATATAATAAATACACTGAGTTTCTGGGATGCTGTTGCATCTCTGTCAGAGCATATGGACCACCAAATCCAAACTTTTCTGTATATGTGTCTGTTGTTTCTTCATTCCCTCTCACCCCAGTCAGATCAGCCCCAAAGCCATGCAGAGTGCAGCAGCATTGGTTATCAAAAGTTGCAATTATTGGTTTCTAAATTATAAACCAGTGTTGTTTTCTTTTATTTGTACCCACCTCCTGTCATCAAGTACAAGATTTTGGAAAAAGCTTGAAAACAGTTAATCCATTCATATTTGCTTTAGAGTTCAGGATACTGGCAAATTTATCTGGCTTTCTTTTTTTTTCCTTTATTTTTTTATTTCTTCAAGTTACATCTCAATCGCAGTCCCCTCCCTATTCCCCCTCCAGTCCCACCCTCCCACCCTCAACCCCCCCATCCTCTTCCCTTTTTTTTTCTTTTAAGTTTAAGGTATATCTTATTTCCCCCTACAGTTTCTCCTTTCAACCCAACAAATGGCTCTTTCTCTTATAATAATAAATACAATACAGTACAACAGAGGTAATTAGGCCACAGTTATGAGGGTTATATGGCTTAACGTACATTCCCAATGACCAGTCCATATGTATTTGGTATCTGACTTTAACATTCTACTATCTAAACATCTCCATGAGTTTAAAGTTCTATATCTGACTCAACATTCATACTAATTGCAACACAATTTTAAAAGTATCTTCTTAGATGTATAACACTCTCTTGACTCCTAAACAACTCAAAATTTAATTATGAGACTTTATCTATCTGTTCTTCAATCACCTCAGAGACCTGAGAGGGATAAATATATCTGATTTTATAGGAAGTACAGGGTCTGCAGCTTCCTAAACTAAGAAATGACATACCAGTGGCTGCCTGGACAGTTCCCATATTCTCTCCATACATTACAGCATCACTTTTCAGTCGTTTGGCCCCGCTTCTCTGACAGACATTGATTGTAGAGCAGGGGTTATGAAGGACTTACCTACCCTGTCTTGGCAGAGCTAGGCTGTCGACTTACCTGCTTCGAGGTTTTGTCCTTTTTGGACAGCATTCTGTCTACCGTTGGAGCAAAGGGCTTTTCCTACCAAGAGATAGGCTTGCGACTAATTCAATCATCTCCCACTGGAGATTCTTGGATGCTCATCTTCTACTTGGAGGAGAATAGGGAGGTGCTGTCAGGAGTTGATATGTCTTGATATAAAAAAAATCTAAAGCTACGAAAACATCTTTGAATGCCACATTCTGCAGATCTCTTGAGGTTTTTGAAGAGGCCCTATCTATCTCTTATATTAGGGTAAGCAGATGTTGCTTGTCTCTTAGCAGGTTTATTTCTGATTAGCTTAGCAAATAACTATAATAGGCTGTCATAGTACCTAACAGAATGACTGGCTTGCATAACCATTAGTTTGCATTTCTTAATTGTCCTAAACAGTTCATGACAGTTAGTAGTAAAAGGCTGAAACATCACATTTCATTTTTTTTCTTTACCTCCTAACCCTTCCATCCCATTTCTCTGGGATGGGGTGTCCTTATATAACAGTCCCTCATCTCAGTTGAGAGGTCGTATGAGGGCCAAAAGCCTCTTCATTCATTAGGGATCTATGAAGCAGTACCATCAGTGAAAAGTGTCTCATTGCCCGGGAGAGAGAACTACTAAACAAACAAATCAATAAGCATACAATAGATAAAAAAGACTAAAAAATAGAAAAAAATGTAACTAATATATAAAAAATAAATAAAAAATTAAAATTAAAAATAAGAAGTCTATGTCCAAGTTCCCTTTGGTGTGTTAGTTGTAGTATTGATACCTTCTACTATATAGCTAAAATCCTACTATAAGTGAATAGATGGCATATGTGTCCTTCTGAGTCTGGGTTAGTTCACTCAGGATGAGCTTTTCTAGTTCCTTTCATTTGGCTGCAAATTGCATAATTTCATTGTTTCTGATAGCTGAATAATATTCCATTGTGTAGATGTACCACAGTTTTTTAACCCATTCTTCGGTTGAGAGACATCTGGGTTGTTTCCAGTTTGTAGCTATTACAAATAAGGCTGCTATAAACATAGATGAGGAAACTTCCTTATGATTCCGTGAAGAGGCATTTGGGTGTATACCTAGAAGTGGTATGGCTGGGTCCTGAGGCAGAGCTATTCCAAGTTTTCTAAGATAACGCCAGACTGACCTCCATAGTGGTTGCACAAGCCTGCACTCCCACCAGCAATGGAGTAGGGTACCCCTTTCTCCACACCCTCGCCAGCATGTGCTGTCATTTGAGTTTTTGATCCTAGCCATTCTGACAGGTATGAGATGGAATCTCAGAGTTGTCTTGAGTTGCATTTCTCTGATGATTAAGGATGTTGAGCATTTCTTCAAGTGTCTCTCAGCCATTAGGGATTCCTCCTTTGTGAATTCTCTATTTAGCTCTGTCCCCCATTTTTTGATTGGATTATTTGGTTTCTTGGCAAAAATACTTAATAAAATACTAGCAAACCGAATTCAAGAACACATCAAAAGTATCATACACCATGATCAAATAGGCTTCATCCCAGGGATGCAGGGGTGGTTCAACATACGAAAATCTATCAACGTCATTCACCATATAAACAATATGAAAGAAAAAAACCACATGATAATCTTGCTAGATGCAGAAAAAAGCATTTGACAAAATTCAACACCCCTTCATGCTAAAAGTTCTGGAGAGAACGGGCATACAAGGGCCGTACCTAGAAATAATAAAGGCAATATACAGCAGGCCAGTGGCCAACATCAAAATAAATGGTGAGAAACTTGAAGAATTTCCTCTAAACTCAGGGACAAGACAAGGATGTCCACTTTCACCATATCTCTTCAATATAGTACTTGAAGTTCTTGCTAGAGCAATAAGACAACTAAAGGACATCAAGGGGATAAACATAGGAAACGAAGAAGTCAAATTATCCATATTTGCAGATGATATGATAGTATACATAAGCGACCCCAAAAATTCCACCAGAGAACTCTTACAGCTGATAAACACCTTCAGCAAAGTGGCTGGATACAAAATTAATTCAAAAATCAGAAGCCCTTCTTTATACAACAAACAAATGGGCTGAGAAAGAAATAAGGGAAACAACCCCCTTCACAATAGCCACAAACAACTTAAAATACCTGGGGGTAACTCTAACCAAGCAAGTAAAGGACCTGTACAACAAGAACTTCAAGCCCTTGAAGAAAGAAATGGAAGAGGCCTTTAGAAGATGGAAAGATCTCCCATGCTCATGGATAGGTAGGATCAACATAATAAAAACTGGCTTTCTTTTTTTCCTTTCATCTCTTATTTCCTTTTAGTAAGTCTACCATTGGAGAGAATACCCAGATACTACAAACTTTGCTTTCAGGTTTTTGAAATTGGACAGGCTCCTAGGCTAAAGAGGTAATCACATGTGTGCAGCATATACAAAAGTGCTGAATTGTTCTACTATATTTTTGGGAAAGAGGAAAGTTTAATGAAGACAACATCATTGGTGGCAAACTAAGTGTGTTTTGCTTGCACTAAGAAAGAGGCTGCAGGAGAATGGCAATTTTGAGGACCATTTGAGGTATGTAGTGAGGCCCTGTCTCAAACAATCAAGGAAACAAAACAAAACACAATCAAAACAAGAATCTACAAATACACAAGAATCAGCAGGAACAACAAACACTGTCCTAGGGAGTGTGTGTGACTCGATGGGCACGCCGTGCTGTACTGCATCAGGATGTGCTGTGGTATGACTGAGAACAATGTGTACACACTTAGGTAAAACTAGTTTTGTTGGATGACAGTCAAGGTTGAGGGAAGAAGATGAAAATCAGTGGGAAAAGCCAAATCTTTACTTCAATCTCTCTCTAAACTCTGAAGAATCAGGTTTCCACAGACACATGGCTCTCAGGTAACCTCAGTTAATTGAGTTTCTTCTGTATATACCCCAGAATATTAGAGACACTGGACATTTGATAAATGAGCCTCAATAATTTTCATTGTTTTTATAACCATGAATATTTTATGCCCCTCAAATATTTTCACAGAGCAAAGGCAGATTCAGATTTCATAGGAATCTCCTATTTATTTTAAATTTTAGAGTTGCCTTTAAGAAAAATAATACAAAGTATAAATATAAAATTATGTACCTCTAAGGTACTAGCTATTTATTTATTTATTTAGAATGAACAAAGAGGGTCCATTACAAAAACAATAGGCTGACAATTTTCACAAACCTTATAGAGTTCAGAAAAAGAATGCAGTATATACACTAAGTGCCTGAAATGTTTCTCTAATATCCTTTCTTCCTTCGTTACTTTTGCCTGCACAATCTATGATTTAATATATAACTTTTTTTCTGATATAATTTTCCATGGAGAAGATGAATAATTCAATTTATCTTCTAGCATGGCTGAAGGAAATTTGTCTTTTATAATCAAGAAGTGGTATACATACAACATGCAGTTGGCATTCTTATTCTTAGCTGTCACATTGGCTTTTGGAGTACCAACACAGGGCGTGATTTATTCTGTATCAAACACACGGTTGGCATCCAAAGGGAGAAAACAGTTTAATAAGATTGTAATTGTCGCTGGGCGCGGTGGCGCATACCTGTAGTCCCAGCTACTCGGGAGGCTGAGGCAGGAGGATCGCTTGAGTCCAGGAGTTCTGGGCTGTAGTGCGCTATGCCGATCGGGTGTCCGCACTAAGTTCGGCATCAATATGGTGACCTCCCGGGAGCGGGGGACCACCAGGTTGCCTAAGGAGGGGTGAACCGGCCCAGGTCAGAAACGGAGCAGGTCAAGATTGTAATTGTTTGCTCTCTATCATGTATTTGTAGCAGGAAGGACTGTCCATTTGATGCACGTTCCGGTGCCAGTCCCTTTATATGTGATGATTAGAGGGGATGGCTGCAGATGAGCGGTCTGAGCTTGTAGCCCACAGAGGAGGAAGGGAATCAGTAGGAGGATGAGTAGAAAGGGGCAGAGGTTTCAAAATACACCTGTACAAATTTCATTCAGATAAAAGCATATGTTTATGTACACATACTATAGGGCCCCTCCTGAGATCTGGGAAGGTGTGCTGAGACATGAGTTTCATTAGCTTGAAAGTAAATCCACCTCTCTGCCCTCAGATTCTTCTATTTTCTCCCAAAGGTGTGGTCTTTCTCTCCTTAAAGACCTTCATAGCACTCACTTACAGGAGCAGTTATTTTAGATGGCCCTATCTGAAACACTTCAGTGTATGAACCTCTTGCACATATGATGTGTACTCAGTGAGTATACTCATGTCTATATTTACGGCTTACCTCAGTGTTCATCTCAGCAATCTACCAGCATACTCGCTGTAATATGACTGTCGTGCAACGTAGTGCTAGACTATGAAAGAACAATCTCTCTGCATGTATAAAATCTTATCTGTTACTAATGGACAAAGGCTGCTTGAGGGTCTGTGAGATGGCTCAGCTGGAGGAAGTGCTTGCATGAAAGCCCGATGATCCTAATTCAATCCCTGGATGTCATAAGGTAGCCACCTCAAAGAGTTGCCCTCTGACTTCCATACATGCACCATGACTTATTCGGGTGCCTTTGAGGCACATGCACATGCATATGCACACACACATAAAATAACAAAATGAGATGTGTACTACCCTGATTGATACATATTCCACAATTATCTTCTGAGAATATTATATGTAACAGAGATTTATAAGAATCATTGTTTTATCATACTCTCTAAAATGATGTTAGCAGTATTATTTAGGTTCTCACACAATTCCATTTCTTACATTCATTTAAGATAAGTATTGTCTTGCTACAGTGAGATTTACCACTCAGAATCATAGTATATATTTTAAGGAAGCCTTGCATCTTTCAGAAAAACAATTATGGCTTTTCTTGTATGTGTTTTACTTAGCATTATTAAGAAGTTTTGGTTGTTTTATATTTTATTAATATCTTTATTATAATCTTAAGGAGAGCATGCATTTGTTTACTAAGTCCTTGAGACATCAAATTTAAACCAATGCTTTTTGAGATCGAATTATTCTTTAAATCTCCTTCTATAATAAATTGTATTAACATACTTCTTTATATTAAGTCATCATTACATTTACTAATACATTCTTTTTTTGTTCTAGTGTTTTATCCCTTTAATATTCTTCTGAATCTTCTCTTTAAATGTATTGTAGGCAGAGATTTATGGAGTTAAAGCTATGAAAGCAAGGATCATTGATCAACTAAACTACGGTCTGGGTGAGACAAATTAACTTGTAAATTTCCAGTGTAGACTAAGAGACATTAAACAGATGTTAGGCAATTGTATTTCTTAAGAGACTTAAGCTTGGTACAAAAAAAAAAAAAAAAAAGGCGTGGCATGAAACCACTTAAAATGTATATTTGTGTGTATGTGTGTTTAAGTGTATTTGTGAGGGAAGGTAACTTGACTGTATGTCTATGTGGATTTATGCTTGTAAAGATCTTTACTGGGATTGTAGCAATAGTTTCTCCATGTGAATGGAGGCTATAGATTTACTATTATTACTATTGTTGTTGTTATTCTTAAAAATGGCTGCAGATTCATTGGTAAAAATTCTATATGCTCAATATAGGAAATTCTTATTAATATTCCAACTCTGAAACAACCATTTTAGCAAAAACAGAACATTTTTTTACTTTTATTTGAGTCCCCAAACAGGTTTCCTATATCCCAAATCAGCAGGAAGCAGTTTTAAGAGTGCCACATCTCATTCCCAGAAGGTGGGGTGAGTGACTTTTTTTTGGGGGGGTCATTTGATGCGTTATAGATGTTTGTTGGTATTTAAGGGGATTGGTTACAAGTTGTTAAGTGGTCTTGTTAAACAAGCTTTAGGAGGTTAGACCCAGAGCTCTTTTTCTTTCTCCATCTTTCTTTTTCTCCTATATGGGGGGGGAAGACTTGAAAAGAAAAAGAGAGGATATAGACATGACATAGGAATGATAAAGAAAAAGGGGTAGATTATTGATTCTGCTCTTATATCTTTGTATATTCATACAAAATTAAGATTATATTTGGCTACATTGGTATTGATCTTTGTATGTTGATACAAAATTAAGATTATATTTGGCTACATTGGTATTGATCTTTGTATATTGATACAAAACTAAGGTTATGTTTAGCTACATCAGTATTGATCTTTGTATATTGTAAATTAAGGTTAACTCTTTTTAAGATATTGTACCTATGTAATTCTTAAATATGCAATGTGAAGCTTTGGCCTTTTGATAGCAACTATCACAAACTGTTTAGGATAATTAAGAAATGCAAACTAATAGTCATTCAAACTTGTCATTTTGTTAGGTTCTAGTGTAGTGTATCACAGATGTTTTCTAAGTTAATCAGAAATCAAGTTGTTAAGAGACAAGCAACATTTGTTTATCCAAACATATGGAGATAGATAGGTGGTCTTCATAAACCTCAAGAGATCTGTAAAATATGTTTTTAAAGATGTTTTCTTAACTTAAGATATTTTGATATTGAGACATGTCAGCTCCTGACAGCACCCCTCATTCTACTCCAAGCAGATGATGAATATCAAAGAATCTCCAATTGGAGATGGCTGCATTAGTGGCAAGCTTGTCACTGGGCAAGAGAAAGCCCTTGCTTCAACTAAAGACAGAATGCTATCTGAAAAGGACAAAACTCGACAGCCTAGGTCTGCCAAGACCAGGTAAGGAAGTCCTTCATAATTCCTGCTTTACAATTAATGACTGTTAGAGATACTGGGCCAAAAGGCTGATGATAGATGCTCTAATATATTGAGAGAAATTGGGGACTGTCCAGGCAGAGAGTTGTCTGTCATTTCTTAATTTTTGAAACTGTTTGCTCTGCACTTTCTGGTTATTCAAGTGTATTTATCCTTCTCAGGTCTCTGATGTGGTTGAAGATTAGATAGTTAAAGTCTCACAGTTAAGTTTTAAGTTGTTTAGTATTTAAAAGGATGTTCTAGGTCTAAGAAGATGTCTTTAAGTTGGTAATGAAAGTTAGGATGGGAACTGAGTTTGGTATAGAACTTAAAACTCAAGATAGATATAGATATTAGAATATTGTTATCAGTTGCCAAATATGTGTAGACTGGATATTGGGAATGTATGTTATACCTTATAATTTTCATAACTGTGGTCTAATTATCCTTATTGTTTTGTATTATATTTATTGTTACAAGAAAAAGAGCCATTTATTGGACTAAAAGTGGAAGCTGTTGGGGAAAAAGACACACTTTAAATAAAAACAAAAAGCAGATAGGAGGGAGAGAGGGAAGAGGGGAAGAGGGTGGGATTAGGAGGGGGAGGAGAGAGAACTATGATTGAGATGTAACTTGAAGAAATAAATAAATGTAAATAAAAAATTATCAGCAAATAAATTAAAAATGTTAAATTTTATACAATTTATTGTGATCATATTCACCCTAACTCTTGCCCTTTTAAATCCTTCCCTACTTCCCTATCTCCAGCTGCCTGCTCTCTCACTTTTCTTAAATTTAATAACCCATTGACTGCAGTTTGTGTTGTCCATATACTTCTGGATATGGGGCCATCCACTGGAGTGTGGGTGACTAACCAGAAGTTAAACCCTTACAGAAAACTGACTGTTCCTCATCCAGCATGACTTTGTTAGACGTTTTATCTTCAAATACAGTCTCTTAACAAATTCAGGCCAAAGGTTTTAGTACCAAAAGTTGTTGTTAGGTACCACTTAGCCCATAATAATTTTTTTTTCAAAAAAAGTGAATGATGTCATAAGTTTTGTTTGGATCTCTGAGTTCTTTTTTAACTCATCAAAGCCAAGCTGATCTAACACCCTGTTTCTTGTAGCCTTCACAGGGACATTGCTGTAACTCCCTCAAGTGCTAAATGGACATTTTCCAGTTTGCTGAACGCAAGCTTGCACACACATCTCACTGCAGGCAGCAGGGTTTGCAGCTCCAGCCTTCAAGTTTTCTTGACATTTATCTGTTCATGGCATTGCATGGTGCTGAGCGAACCATTGTACTATGTCTTCCTCAGCCATTGCTTGCTGGTCTTGGTTTATTTGCAATTGTTTTTCCTAGAAAGGTTATCTGTATTCTGTGCCTGACATTCTTCCGTATTCTATAACATCAGTGTGCTGTTTTCTAACGCGTCTAGCTATTACATTTTTAAGGACTCTATAGATGCTATAACATTGTTTTTTGGTTAAGTGCGCTGCAGTAGAGAAATGCCCGATTTTATTCCCTGTTTTATTTCACTCACCTTTTCTGTTAAAAAAAAAAAAAACAAACTAAAGAACTCTTGTCCTTGAATCTTGATAACTTAACCAGGATATGTGCAATGTTGATCCCTCTGGGTCTTTTTCAAATGACAGAAGACCTATCTTCTAAGCTGCATTTCTCTTCCATTTTAAGGGTTTTTCTTTTTAACATTTCTGACTATTTTGGGACTTAATCTTTTGGTTCTATGATGACAAGGGCACACACTATCGGTTATATTAACTTTGCCCTCTACCAACTTCTTCTGAATGTGCTTTCTGACATTAATTTTCATCTTGAGCTTTTCCTCTGTCCCATTAATAGATTTTCAGTGTGTCTCTTTTCTTGGTACTTCCAATTTATCAAACAGATGCTGTTGGATTCGCAATTATTCTCTGCTGTTTGTCTTCAGCAGCTGTCGTTTCTTGTGCTTGTTTTTACATTCTTCTTCACATTCCTATTCAGGGCCTGAACATTGTGAGGCAAGAACAGGGACTGTGCTCTGAAGTACATTTTCTCTCTGACTGGAATTGTGTGGTTTTTTGTGTGTGCCCCCTCTTGGTGTTTCTGTCTCTCCTCACTGCATATCAGTTACTTTCATCAATCCTTCAAGAAAATACCCTCCCCAAGCAACTTAAGGAAGTTATGGCACCAAGACCATGAGGCAGCTGGTCATATTATGTCCAGTACTTAGCTCACTTGCTCTTTTTTATTTGTTCTAGGACCCCAACAAATAGGATGGTGGCACCCACAGTTACGGTGGGCCCTCCATCTCAGTTAACTAGATCTAGCTAATGACCCACCAGCTTACCAAAAAGGTCTTCTCCTATACCATTCTAGATATGTCTCAGTATTGATTATCACATCTTGTTCATTGGTAAGTCAGTGGCTTCACTGTACTCTGGGAGTGCCTGTGTGGGTTCTGGGTTAGCCTTCCCACTCTAGTTTTCTCTGTCAAAGCTGTGTGCTGGGTCCTGGGGATTACTATCACAGTTTTTCTCCAGGGGATTTGGGAAGGTAGAAAGTTTAGAATCTGCCTTGCTTTTTCTTTTCATGTAACCACTTTTACTTCATAATTCATAGTGTTTGCCTTCCGCTGTAAAGAGACACTATGACCAGGACAGCTCTTCTAAAGGAAAACATTTAATTGGGCCTGGCTTACAGTTTCAGAGGTTTAGTCCATTATCATTATGGTGAGAAGCATGGCAGCGTGCAGGGAGACACAGCCCTGGAGAGGTAGCTGAGAGTTCTACATATGGATCAGCAGTCACCAGGAAGAGAGCATGATGCTGGGCCTGGCTTAAGCTTCTGACACCTTAAAGTCCAGCCTCAGTGACATGCTTCCTCCAGCAATCCCACACCCTCTAATAGTGCCACTCCTTATGAGCATGCAGGGGGCATTTCATCTAAATGGGATGTGTTCTCTTCTTACACTTCACATTAATCTGGCTGGTCTCTAGTGTTCTCTGTGTAGGCTCCTACTAAAGAGAGTTTGCTACACCCAAATAAATGAGAAGTGCGACAAAGGATCTCATGGGCTCAGCCCTATTATTGTTAGCCAGGGCAAGAGGGTGACTCACTTGTGCTAAGCCTCTCAGTTTTTGAGGATCATAGTTTGCCTGAAACCACAAACACACAAATAACAAAAATGGACTCATCAGGTTGCATTTTTATGAGCACATCTCTATATATCTTTCTCTATATAGTTGCAAAAGTAATAATAAAAGAAAAAAGATCAAGCTGTTGTAGTGCATGCTGATAGGATTTGCTGAAAGAAGGGTTGGCACAAGGATCATGAGTTTGAGGTCAGCTGGGGCTGCACATTTTTGGGGAAATGGGGAGGATCTGGGAAGATTTGGGGGAAGGTAACTATAATTAGAATATATTCCATGAATAAATCTATTAAAAAAAAACAGAAAAATGGGCCTTGGTGGTGGTGGGGAACACGGAAAGGGTTGGAGAGAGAAAACAGAAAGGGGGGATATGTTACAACTAGACGTTAGTTAAAAACATATTAAATACAATAATAATGCATAAAGAAAGGCAGCATGATCATATTCATTATGGTATCTCAGGCTTAACCTTGCTTCTTACGTCATGCTCAGACTATGTCTGTCATCTCTGATGAGTCCATGGAGCCGGCTATTTTGGTGAGAAGATAGAAACTACACAGATCCTGTACTGTGTGCTTCATCTTTACTCCCCTCTTTCCTGTCAAGTCATTTATTCTCTTTATTTTAGGACAACATATAGGAGAATCCTCACACAGTGTTTGGTTCTTTGATGCCATATCCTTCCCCATTCCTGCCCTCCCCTGCTCCCACCAATTACCATTTGTCACAGTGTGCTGGGACTGCCACCTTTATCATTCCTGCTACCAACATAATTAGTTTCCCATGGGCATCTTCCTTCTTGATTCCTACTTTGCTCATATTCATAATATTCTTGCCGTCTGCAATAAAAACTAACCATTTCCCTATTTGCACGTTTACTGAGTGCATTCTCCTCATTCTCATAGTGTTAATTCCCATGTGTCTCACAGCCATCCTGGTATAGTTTTTCTTATAGATCCTTGCAGCATGTATTTTATGGTTAGTAATTAAACAAGTCTAGGGGACTAAGTGGTGAAATTTTCCTAAGCTCACGAATCATGACCTGCAAGTCACAACTCTTACACATTGCTTCTAAGGAGCAGTAGTTCAGGTGATTCAAATCTGGGATTGGTATTCAGCAATTGGCCCAGAATGTGCACAGAATTGAAATAGAGACCTGGGACATAAGTAGATGAAGGGAATTCTTGTTATAAAGTACAAATGAACAGTGGCTCCAGCTATCCAGGCCCATTTCTTGCCAACACTTCTCTCAAACTGCTGGACAGTCTTAACAGGACAAGCTGTAGAAATTCACAGTTACCAAACAGCTGCACTAACAAAGGCTTTCTTCCCCCCCCCCCCCCAAGTATTTTTTATCAGAGCCTGTGTGCTCCTGGCTTCATGCCAAGTGCTTCACCAAGGGAAACAATCTATGGTTGAAAGCAACCATGCAGATCAGAGAAGATTAACTTTCTTTCCAGTAGATCAGGGTCTTGTAGAATGGTCTCAGATTAAAAAAAAAAAAGGAAACTGTGGGCAGAAAGCCACAAACTCCAAAGGCCAGTGGGAACAGAAAGGATGGCAGATGGTAGCAACACAACAATAACTGTTCCCAAGGGGAAGGAAGGTCAGACGACTTTTTAGTGTCTGTGAGGAGCACAGCACAGTTCAGTTTAAACTTGAACTTCTAAGCGTGGTTCCTTCAGGCTATTTCTTGACTGACTTTGAAGTTACTGACATCTATTGCCACAGTCTACACCATTGAACCTTCTATTTTAGTTTCATTTCCACTTAGGCCAGGCCCAAACACAACAGGTTTTTCTAATTTTATCGCTGTGTTTTGCTGAGGTGTGATAGATGGTACAAAGAAGAGGATTAGGACCATGTGTGTAATGCACACCTGTAGTGTGAGCATTCAGGAGGCTGAGACAGGAGGACCTTAAGTCCTACAATAAGTTTCAGGAAAGCTAGTGTATTAGTAACATTTCTATTGCTGTAATAAAACACCATGAATAAGGCAATTTGTTGAAAGAAAGAAAGAAAGAAAGAAAGAAAGAAAGAAAGAAAGAAGGAAAGAAAGAAAAAAAACCTTTGAGTTTGTATTTTCAAAGGTTTGGAGTCCATTATGATGGAGTAAACCTTTGGTGGCAAGAACAGCTGAGCACTTGCATCTCTGTCTGTAGAGAAAGAACACTGGGACAGACACCAGCTTTTAGCAACCTGAGAGCCCTCCTCCAGTGACATACCTCTTCCAGCAAGGCCATGCCTCTTAATCCTTCCCAAACAGTTCCTCCATCTGGAGACTGTTGTTTTTAAAAAAGCAAAAAATCCCAGTCCCAGCCATCTGATTTTACCAAAGAAGATGCAGGAGCCAGATGCTGGAGTGAAACCAGGCTATCTCAGAGAGGCAGAGAAAGCACCCAGATGACATTCCTACTCCACTGATGCCCTAGAAGGAAAAAGTCTGCTAGCTCACCTGACTTTCTTACTCAGCAGACATCTCAGAAGGAAAAAGTACTTTCTCCTTCTCCATACTGTCTTAAATATGAAGATCAATGTCCCTCCTTCTGTTTACTTCCTCTCACTGGTTGCTTGCTCTGCCTCTTGACCTATGGTTGACTTTATTTAGCTATTTGATTAAAGGTGTGTGATAGGGCTGAGCCACACAAGTACTTATTTACAGAAAACAGAAAGCTCTAGGATCAAAGGCTGAGCCAAAATACAATTAGAAACAGATTTTTTCAGTTCACAATCTCAGCGTTCACAATGTGACCAAATATCCTGCAACAGAAGATCAAGTGTTCCACCAAATGAGCTCTTCTCATTCCAGCTACCACACCTAGCCCGTGTATAGAAAGACCCTTTTTCAAAAAGAAAATAAAATATTCAGGCTTGGTGGTACATGCTTCAAATCTAGTAGTTGTGAGGTAGAAGGAGGTAGATCTCTGTGAGCTCAAGGCCAGCCTGATTTACATATTAAGTCCCAAGCTTTCCAGGGCTACAAAATGAGACTGTCTCAAACAAGCAAACAAACAGCAAAAATAAAATAAAACAAAACACAACAGAAAAAAAGGGTTGAGCCATCGCCCTCATGGATCTATGTACACTAGGCCTCAAGTTCACAGTCATGACTGATTCTGTATAATGTGGTGTTTAGGATCAGTGTGATTTGCTAGATTCCTCACTAGACAGCTGAGTGCCCACATCTCCATCTGTAGAGGACAGGCACCAGCCTTTAGCAACCTCAGAGTCCTCCTCTGGTGACATACCTCTTCCAACCAATTTGTAAGAACAGATTTGGATAATATCTTAGGAAAACAATGGAACAGCTGAGTTGAACCAGCCAGCCAGAGCTCAAAAAGAACTAGAAAGGGTGATTTTATTCAGCAGTAAGTCTTGGAGGCTAAAAGCATTTTATGCCTAGGTTAGCAGATGGAGGATGGAAGCTGAAGCCTTCAAGGACCAGACTTGTGGAAGATTATTGAACATAGGCTCAAAGCTTCTAGGCCTATGCGCAAAGATAGATAGATAGAAATGCTTTGGCTCAGAAAGCCATGTATTTGTAAAGTTGGGGTATGGCTCTCATCTCATCCCTTCATTAGAGGAAATAAAAACATTTACAAGAGTGTAGTGAGTGCAGTTCTACTTGCTGGGAAGAGAACTGTGAACAGGACAGGCAGAAAATTCCTGCCTTTAAGAAAACAGCCTGTGGAGTCAGACATGCTACCATTGCGCCACGAGGTCAAAGATGTTTTTGTAGCTTTAGATTTTTTTATATCAAGACATATCAACTCCTGACAGCACCCCCCTATTCTCCTCCAAGTAGAAGATGAGCATCCAAGAATCTCCAGTGGGAGATGATTGAATTAGTCGCAAGCCTATCTCTTGGTAGGAAAAGCCCCTTGCTCCAATGGTAGACAGAATGCTGTCCAAAAAGGACAAAAACTGGAAGCAGGTAAGTTGACAGCCTAGCTCTGCCAAGACAGGGTAGGTAAGTCCTTCATAACCCTTGCTCTAAATCAATGTCTGTCAGAGAAACGGGGCCAAATGACTGAAGATCGATGCTGTAATATATGGAGAGAAATGGGAACTGTCCAGGCAGCCACTGGTATGTCATTTCTTAGTTTGGGAAGCTGCAGGCCCTGTACTTCCTGTAAAATCAGATATATTTATCCTTCTCAGGTCTCTTAGGTGGTTGACGAACAGATAGCTAGAGTCTCATAATTAAATTTTGAGTTGTTTAGGAGTCAAGAGAGTGTTATACATCTAAGAAGATACTTTTAAAATTGTGTTGCAAATTAGTATGAATGTCGAGTCAGATATAGAACTTTAAACTCATGGAGATGGTTAGATAGTAGAATGTTAAAGTCAGGTACCAAATACATATGGACTGGACATTGGGAATGTATGCTAAACCATATAACCCTCATAACTGTGGCCTAATTACCTCTGTTGTTTTGTATTGTATTTATTATTATAAGAGAAAGAGCCATTTGTTGGACTGAAAGGGGAAACTGTAGGGGGAAATAAGATATACCTTAAACTTAATAGAAAAAAAAAAAGGGAAGAGGATGGGGGGTTGAGGGTGGGAGGGTGG
Organism: Lophiomys imhausi; assembly: GCA_907164525.1. Classification (NCBI taxonomy): domain Eukaryota; kingdom Metazoa; phylum Chordata; class Mammalia; order Rodentia; family Muridae; genus Lophiomys; species Lophiomys imhausi. The sequence goes on along the minus strand of CAJQZJ010033222.1, from coordinate 6,823,561 downwards.
GACTGGATGGGGAATAGGGAGGGGACTGCAATTGAGATGTAACTTGAAGAAATAAAAAATAAAGGAAAAAAAAGGAAAACAGCCTGTGCAATACCCAGTTCCCCCTGAAGAGCCAAGAGGGAAGAAGAGTAGACATCACATGTGCCCATTGACTTCAGTGATGCTTACAGTCTAGAAGACTGTACATTGGCCTAAATATATGTGTTGCTTGGCTTCCTCCAACCTTAGAAAATGTTAGTCATACTGGTTTTTGTTTGTTTGTTTTTAGGTATACTCTCTCAAAGGTCCACCACTCTTTATCATGTTATGTCTGGATTCTCTTATTTACTTTCATAGATCCTAAAAGTTTACACAACGATGAAAGAATTGAAAGTAAGAAATTAATTTTGGGGACCTACAAACAAGTATAAGTGGAAGCTGGAGGGTTCAAATCTTAGTTTCAACTTTGATTCAACAGAGCAATGGAGCCTTTGCTTCTCTTATATGGGTATTAAGAAGTGAAGATGGCGTTGCTCTGTAGAGCTTCTATTCATATTAGCTTATAGATACTTCATCAGAGACTGTCATGGTAATGACATTGTGAGGAAGCAGCAGATAGTGACTCATGTAAGGTGATAAATTCTACTTGAAGGGCATAGATCACTGAACTGCATCCCAAACATGCCTAGGACTGTCCTGAGGTTCCCACATGACAGCCACACCTTGTTTGTTGTGGATTCTTCATAAGCAATTGAGACTATACTTTCCCAGCTCAGATAGCTAGCACTTGTACCCGGTGACAAAACTGTGTTCTGGGGGCTGGAAAGATGGTTCAGTGGTTAACACTGGCTGCTCTTCTGGAGGACCTAGATTCACTTCCAAGTGGATCCAACACTCTCTTCTGGCTTCTGTAGACACTGAATGCATGTGTTGCATAGACACACATGCAGGAAAAGCACTCATACACATAGAATAAAATGAAAACAAACAAGCACTCAAGTATGCTGGGAAATCAGGAAAGTGTTTCCATCACATGTCCCTGAAAAGTTAAGTTTTATACCCGTGTAGTTGGCTCATAGAGTGAGGGTCCCACCACACTCCATTGTAAGAGAAGACTAGAAGACGATCCTACTTATAGTAGTGTAGTGTTCACTTGTAATCTATTCTTTTATGTTGCTGCCTTCTTAAAAAGGACTTACCCTGAAGTCTCTCCTTTGTTCCTGTAAATTGGATTCTGTCTTCTTCATTCCATAATTCTTGTTTCCATCTGACCACATGGATTTCTAATGCATTCTTCCACATACTAGTTTTTGATATAGACCATTGCTTCTAAGGTTCTTATTCTTTACCTCTTTGATGAAATTCTCTCTCTCAACAGTTCTGCTCATTTTGCCAGAGGCTTCTCCAAGTTGCTTCCTCTCAAAGCTGTGATGTCTAAAGTGTGCCTCTCAGGCCACAGCCCAGCACCCCTGGAGATACATTATATGCACACATTCATGAGCCAAGCCCTAGAGCTACTGAGTTAGCCATCTCTGGGTGGAACTCAACTCAACAGAGACCTCAGCAGCTTGCTTATGTTTTAAAGCCTGGAAGGAACTATTTAAAAAAAATTGGTTCCTATGACAGGCAGCAAGCAGAAGGATGCCCAACAAAAGTGCCTGTGAGTAATATTGCTGCCCCTTCAGAAAACAAACACACTCAAGTGTGTGATTAAATCTTCCAGTTCTATACAAATTGCAACCGATTTTCTCAACAGGCAAAACAAATTTAAACTATTCTTACTTTTGATGACTTTTAGTGATGATCCTAAACTCTTATGATCCCACTTTAGTTAATAACTGATTTTCCACTGCATCTCAGAAGTATCTTCATGAATGCAACTACTGGAACCCATTTTTTTTGGGGGGGGGGGCAATTGAGAGGAGACTTGGCTTTGCAGAAAGCATGGAAACTAAGTTGGAAACTCTGCTACAAAGTGCTGCATGGACTATGGGTTTCCTTCTGGAAATTAAGCATGCTCTCTATGGACTACTTTTCCGAAGAAAGCAGAGAGATGGAATTTATAAACCTAAACCCTGGACAGATTTAATATTTCCAACAGACAGTCAGCAATCAACAGCATTTTTTTTCTTTTTTCTTTTTTTTAGTTCCTGTATTTCCAAAACACTCACAGGCCTGGTTGCCTGCTCATTTGCATTTTCACTGAGCATGCTAGCATGAATGGAGCAATTCACTTTCTCTCAGCCAGTGAGGTATTGATTCTGCCTCACAAGGGGAAAATATAACTGTAGTCTTTCAAAGATGACCTCAACCACAATGTTAGAAAATTGCTAGGTATTATACATCTCAAGCACAGTACTGGCAGGGAACAAAGATTCACAATTTGTGATGTGTAGTGTAAAACTCTCAGATCTACCTTCAGTGAGCAGAGCAGTTCAAAATGGTTGGGCCAGTTAGAGCTCCTTTAAGATCACAGGACCATCAAATATTCAGTGTCATATATTTGAAAGAAAACAGAGCCAGCTATCAAAATAATAGAAGGAAAAACACAAATATTGAACATTTTCCAAACTGAAAACAAAATTCCCAATGGCCCAATCATGGTCTCTGAAATAAATCTGCTTTCCACAGAGTATTGAATTGTGTTTGGGGAAAAATGTATTTTAAGATAGTTCCATCTCTTTGATTTCAAGACACCGGCATCACTATGGCACCATCAACACCTTTGTGAGTGTGCAGAGGCGGCCAGTGCCATTTCATGCCGTTGTCAAATGGGTTTTCCCTGGTGGTGCTACTTTGAATTAGTTTTACTGGCTCTATCTTCTCCCTTCTTTGCTTTGAGGGAAAGGGAGTTACACATCCATCAAATTAATTGTTTTACGATAAGGGCTGCTGTTTTAGTCAAGAGACAGAGAGAGAAGATCTGCGTTATTACCAGGATAAGTTTGTTATAAAGCAGCCTGTTCAAAAGGGAACCAAATAGTAACATCCACGCTTTGCCTGGGAGAAGACATTGCTGCATGAGTAATTATATAAAAAGAAAGATCAAGGCATTTGAAAACACTAAACTATCATGTTTGGTGTTTTCTTTCTGAGGTTTGCTGTCATGAGTGGTTATGGGTAAGATGAGTGTGCTTTACAGTTTGAAGTAGTTGTTCCTTCTGTCCTCCTTCCTCCTCCAATTTCCAAGCCCATTATTGGGAGCACGTGGGCATCATTAAAAAAAGAAAACCCAAAACATTAATTTATTTCCAAGAAATGAGTGAGCTTGCTAGGGAGGTATGAAGTCAAAGGAGAATGAGCCCCAGGGGCTCACAGTTGAGGGGTGTCACCAACAGTGGCCCATATCAGTACACTATGTATTATTACATAACTTCAAACATCTGAGTAATTTTATTGTATAGAGCAAGAGAACATCATCATTAATTTTGTAGAATAGATGGCCTTGAGAGAGCTTGTGAAACTTGAGTAGTATTTAAAAGCTGAAGATGGGAAGGAAATGCCACTCTTGGGGAAAGCAATGAAGATGGGTAATGTATCTAGGTAGTAATGCATATATCATGAGTTATGGTTACCAAGAATATATCAATATAATGAAAACAATCAATGGCTGGAGATAGGCCTCAACCACTGAGTAGTTGCCCAGTATGGATGAGACAAGTGTGTTCTTTATATCTTTTTAGATATATTCTCTAGAAGTAAGAATATATCTAAGAGGATATAAAGAACACAATCAAATATAAGAAAGTCTTTTACAAAAGGATTAAAAGTTTACCAAAATACCCAAGCAACCCACATTTCCCAAGCTTAGTGTTTAACACAACTGTCTGAAGATGAAGTTCATCTGATGAGATCACTTATACTTCTAACCTATCTTCTCATGGACCTAACAACAATGGGTCTACTAGAACTGAGAAGAGCATTTAGTGTAGAAGCCAAGGAGAGGCAAGAATCAAGTGGCTTCTTTGTATATGCTTGTAAGACACTGAAACATTCAGAAATTTCAGGACACTATTAATTAATCAAATTATCTGCTAACACACATGCTTCATAAGTTGTTTGAAGCGGCTCACTTCGGGTTTATCATTTAATAAGCAAAATAGCTAGTCCTTTAACTAGGTTTTAGAGTCAAGGTAACTAGATACTCTAGATCAGTGCTTTTCAGTCTTCCAAATGCTGTAATCCTTTAATACAGCTCCTCATGTGACTGTGAACCATAAAACTGTTTTCGTTGCTGCTTCATAACTGTAATTTTGCTACTGTTATGACTCATAATGTAAATATATGCTATGCAGGCTATCTAATAGAAGACTCATGTGAAAGGGTCGTTTGACCACCAAGGGGGATGTGACCTGCATGTTGATGTGACCAGCTGCTCTAGATTCTAGAGTCTAGCATCACATAGAATTAGCTGACACAAAAGTAGTCTTGGCTGGAGCTATTGTGAGGGGGAGCTATCCCACTTTGTCATGAGGTTGAATTTAATTTTCCTACCACTTTTTTTTTCTTTATAAGTGAGTCACTAAAACAACACCCTGACCCCACAATATGTTACCAATGAAAGCACATCTTTATTTTTCTCTGGTTTTTCTCTGCAGCCCTGCGGGTGCTTTGGCTGTGTCATATTCATCAGCAAGAAATTCCCAAATACCGGGCACTATGGCAGCATCTGCTTGGGCTGTGGGTTCAGGAGGGACTTCAAATCCTGGAAAGGAGACTTAATCTCCTCCTATTTTGGGGTATGATCTAAGGCAAAAGATGATTTCACTAACCCAGGATGGTCTTAACACTATGTTCCTCAGAATCAGAAAGAAATCTCTTAACACTATGTTCCTCAGAATCAGAAAGAAATCTCCAGCACGCTTCACTTGTGGAGGATGGCTGTGTGCAGAGCATGAACCGGGAAATCGGCCTTTGCAGCAAGCGGGGGGGGGGGGGGATAAAAAAAAGCTTTTATGCTTTAGTGTAGCTGAGCATAAAACTTTGAAGGCCAGCATTCCTGCTAAGGCTTATCTTGTTAAGGTCAGTTGAAATCAATTCCCCTTTACAAGGGAGCCCTTTTCACCTAGGAGGTCATAAAGCATTATTTGCCTTTATTTGTAGCCACTGTAGTTAGGCATGTATACTGTTAGTGCTAACAGCCTGTTTTCTGTGCACTAGACATTGGTGCTAACATAGGTGTTTACACTGGCCTTGACCCTGAACTGCAGCAACACAGTCTCCTCCACAGTGAGATTCTGGGCAGCAGATCAGGACAAGGAGGAGACACAGGTGTAGGGGGTTAGATAAATTAGATTTAGAAAATATATAGGGGTTTCTGATACTGTCTCTTAATTCGGGGCATGAAGAGCATTATCAGCATGTGGACTAAAAACAGGAAACAAACAGGAGACTTAATAGACTGAAAAACAAGGTTGAAGTCAGGAAAAACAGGAAATACTCAATAGACTGAAAAACAAGGTTGAAGTCAGGAAAACAGGAAAGACTTATGGACTTGAAGAAACAAAGTATCTGGCCTGACATTGTTTTCAGTTGCTAAGTGGGCGGAGCCCAAATTAAGCTGAAACAGAGTTCCTCCTATTTAAGGACAGTGCATGGAGCCCAGAAGGAGAAGAGGTCCCTGATGCTAGAGAGCTCCAAGAGTCCTGCTGAAAAAAGTGCTGGCCATCATTTGATGGCCAGATTTCCCTGAAGCAGAAAGAAGCTGGTGAGCAAAGAAAGCCTGAGCAAGACACCAAAAGGCCAAGGACTAAACCCTGTGGCTCAGCTTTTGCCTAGAGGGGTTTGATCTGTCCGAACAGTGGCCTAAAGAAACTGTGCCTTGCCGGGCGGTGGTGGCGCACGCCTTTAATCCCAGCACTTGGGAGGCAGAGGCAGGTGGATCTTTGTGAGTTCGAGGCCAGCCTGGTCTACAAAGTGAGTCCAGGACAGCCAAGGATACACAGAGAAAC
>CAJQZJ010033222.1:6801696-6817531 GCA_907164525.1 Lophiomys imhausi | reverse complement strand
ACAAAAAAAAAAAAAAAAAAAAAAAAAAAAAAAAAAAAAGAAACTGTGCCTGGCTTTAAGGACTGAGACAGAGCAGCTGAGTTCCTGATTCAAAAGAAGTAAGTTGGCCTGCAGATGGCTGGGGTCTCCCACAGAGAAGAAAGCATGAAGCCTTATTTAAGGTGAGACTGCAATAACCAACTTACCCTGACGAACCTGCATCTGAGAGATCCAGAAAAAGGACTGCTAAGTGCGTTAAAGAATCTACAACAAAGACTGTGTTCCTGACGACTGACTGAGGACCTGCTCCAGAGACTGTATGATTCTAAAAGGTTAGAAAAATAATTATCAATAGGTTTAGTGGATAGGTTAAAGGGGTTGTAGGAATTTATAGGATTAATAGTTAAGAAATTGTTGGTGTTTGTTATAAGTGAATTTAGTAATAAATAAACAAGTGTTAAATAATAATTTAAAAGTTCGGTTGCAGGTGGCGCTCAACGTGGTAAGGCATTATGGGTAATTTTATTTTCAAAACTATAGAGAAAACTGCAGATTTTGAAACTATGATGCCAGTTGTTGACAATATGGCAATGTTTACTGCTGACCTCTACACTGTTTTTCAATCAGACCGAATGTTTTATGCTGTTTATTTTTTTTTATTTTATTGGTTTGTCATAAGGAAGACATCTGTTACACAATTAAAAATTATGGAAATGCAGATTGAGGAGCTTAAGAAAATTCTGGCAGGGCAGGTGACTGGAACTGAGAAAATGGCAAGTTCTTTTCTAGCTAGGTCTCCACAGTCGCCGCATGTACCAGTAGAAAAGCCGCCACATGTGCCAGTAGGAAACCAGGTAGGTAATGGTGCTAATGTGGAACCAAGTGCGCCCCAGAGGAGCTGCATGGTACTGCACAATCACCATCAGCTTTTCCAGTTATGTTTCAAATTAGGCCTGATAATAATAACGGTCAACTCCATCAGGAATTAACATGGCGTCCAATAGACATTTTGGATTTAAAAAGATTTAAAGAGTCTATTGTCTCTTATGGAATGCACTCATCATTCATTAAACAGATGCTAAATAATTGGGCTATACAAAATAGAATCATTCCCTAAGATTGGAAGGGACTGATATCAGCTGTGCTAGAAGGTAGCCAGCAATTACAATGGTTTTCATGGTGAAGACATGAAGCCACAAAATTAGAGCAGCAAAATATGGCAAGGGGAATAAATGTCACAACCCACCAAATGCTTGGTGAGGGACCTTATGCTGACATACGGTTACAGACTCAATTTGAAGATGTTGTCATTGAACAATGTCGTGTTGCAGCTCTGAGGGCCTGGGATATGGTGGCTGAGGCTGGGAAAAGGTTTACTTCATTTACCAAGATAATACAAGGTCCTCAGGAAACCTTCTCAGACTTTTTAGGGAGATTGACTTTAGCTGTGGAGAGAGATGTAGATAACCCTGATTCCAGACAGGACTTGATAAATGCCTTGGCATATGAAAATGCAAATGCTGAATGTCAAAGGGCAATTAGGCCATTGAAAGCTCGAGGAGCCCCAGTAGATGAATGGATAAGAGAAACAGCTGATATTGGTTTTCAAGAGCATCAGACTAATGTCATAGCACAAGCAGTTGCTAGTGATCTTAATGAGTGCTTTTAAAATGGTGAACTTGGTCATTTCCAAAGATATCATAAGGCTGAATCCTCCAGAACTTGAAATGATAGGTGCCTGGACTCTGCAGAACATGGTCATAGAAGGGAACGAACGGCTTTTAATGGCGAACATGGTCATAGAAGGGAACGGACGGCTTCTAATGGCAATAGAAGGTTAAGGTCTCCAGGATTTTGTACTCGTTGTGGAAAAGGTAAACACTGGTCCCGGGATTGTAGAGCTTAAACGGATGTCAGAGGTAACCCCTTGCCGGGAAACGAGGGGAGGGGCCTACCGGTTCAGGCCCCCCAAAACAATGTGAACAGTCGTCCATCATCCAACCTCATCCAACCAGAGGAAAACAATGTCAGGCCAGATACTTTGTTTCTTCAAGTCCATTAAGTCTTTCCTGTTTTCCTGACTTCAACCTTGTTTTTCAGTCTATTGAGTATTTCCTGTTTTTCCTGACTTCAACCTTGTTTTTCAGTCTATTAAGTCTCCTGTTTGTTTCCTGTTTTTAGTCCACATGCTGATAATGCTCTTCATGCCCCGAATTAAGAGACAGTATCAGAAACCCCTATATATTTTCTAAATCTAATTTATCTAACCCCCTGCACACAGGAATGCCAGGAGTGGGTGTGGCTCTGCCTGCACACCCTTGACCCATTCTGAGGGGCCTGGTGTGACAGAAGTTGCTTGCCCAAGAGCAGATGTGGCAATATGTTGCATTCAAAGCAACACCATTTCTCCCCTCTGAGTAGCAAAATAATGAAATTCTGAGTCTGTAATTTTAAAGAGAACATAAAGCATGAACATTTTCCTCAGTTTGAAATATTTTCTGAATGGAAAAATCTACTGGTGAGAAATAGCTTACCATGGAAAAAAATCTGTTCTACAAAATTCTGCTATACTATATAAACAGTGTTTCAATTTTTTTCATCAAGTGTTTAACTCAAGCTAGAATTAAAATTCAATGCTTTAGAAGTAGCATCTGAGGAATATCGTAGATATTTTTCTCCTGCAGCTATCACAGTTAATGTCCTTACAACATTCTTTATGCCTGAAAAGCTCTGTGGTGCTTCAGATGGAATAAATTTTCTCCATATTCCAACTTTAGAAAGGAAAAAAGTCTCATCAATATCTTGACAGCTAAGGATTTATGTATATCTTCTTGGTTTCTATGTTACTAAAATGACTAGATTTGGATTTTTCCACAAATCTCAAGAGGTCCTCTGCCTCCTGTCTTTATAGTATAGTGGGAACTTAGCCATGCCAACCAGACAGACTTAGGTTCTAATCTTGGTTTTGTCACTAACTAATTATGTGAACTTGGGCAAATTATCATTACACTGGAATTTACAATTCTCTTTCATTTCACTTGTTAATGCCCCTACTGCTTTTGTTCAGATTTTGTCTCAAAGAGCTTTAGAAAAGGACTGGGGAGATGGGTTGGTAGGTTAAATTCTTGCCATGCAAGCATGAGGACCTGAGTTTGAATTCCCAGAACACATTAACAACTAGGGGCAGTCTTGAACACCTCTAATCCAGTGTTCACAAGATCAGCTGGAACGTGAGGAGAGAATCTCTGGAAGCTAGTGGAATAGCTATTCTGGCACACATAGCAGCAAATGACAAAGGGAAGACTGCATCTCAAACAAGGTAGAAAATGAGGACTCATATGTGAGGTTATCCTCTTACCTTCACTTGTATGCTGTGGCTTGGGCATGTCTGAATTCATGCACATACATGCATAGGCAGTATACACATATTATACACAAGCATAAGCTGATGAGATGGGTCACTGTCACTGTGTAAACCTGGCTACCTGAGTTCTATTTCCAGACCTCACATGAAGGTGGAAGGGGAAGACTAATGCTGCAAAGTCATCTTCAGGACTCCACAGGATATGTGTCCCCCCAAATACATTATGGCCATAACCCAATAATAATAAAATTTTAAAAATGCAAACTCAAAAGAAGATGTTAGCATAATAACTAACATCTTTGAAGATATACATAGTGTTCTCTTTCATAGCAAGGGGCAGGGATACTTTTTGTCCATAAAAACAATTCCTGTAGGATCAACTGTGAAAATGATTGTAACACATACCCCTGATTGTCTGACATGACTCTCTATGTATTGTTCTGTTCTATCGAGTCTATAGGAACTGCTTTATCAAGATGGCAAAAGGAAATGCTGAGATTCTGAAACTATTGTTTCTGACAATGAGAAAGAACTTTATTGATGGAATAAAATGCAGGGCAGGGAGCATGAATGTGTCTTCAATAAATGTTGATGGAACTGTCACAAGCTTACACATTAGCTTTCTGGCAGAGTAAAATACAAGACTATTACTAGTTCTAGATACTTAGCAGAATTAATCCTTAGATTCTGCATTTGTGAAAACAAATCTTAAAACAGTATTGATGTGCTTCTCCCACACTAAGCCATCGGTAAGTACCTGAGATAGATTATATGATATTCGGAGCATTCAAGGTCTTCTTTAAATGGGCAATTCTTATATACAGCAGTAACTTGTAAAGAAAATGATTCAGAAAAGATTATGCTAAGAAGCACACAATTTTGAGCTATCACTCTCTTAACATAATTTCAGAGTCATTTTCTTTTATCTGTGAAGTTCACACTCTCTTTTTTCATTTTTTTCCAACACAATTTTATATAAAGTTTTGCATGGATCTAATGTAGAATGCTGCATTCTAAAAGAAAGCATTTTCTTTCATGGAAAGCAATAGGGAAGTAAAACTTTTACTACAAATTTCATGGCTTAGTTTAGCTTGTGATTGAGATTCCATCTCACACCTGTCAGAATGGCTAAGATCAAAAACTTAAATGACAGCACATGCTGGCAAGGCTGTAAAGAAAGGGGAACACTCCTCTATTGCTGGTGGGAGTGCACGATATCTTAGAAAACTTAGAATAGCCCTATTTCAAAACCCAGCCATACCACTTCTGGGTATCCACCCAAAGGATTCCTCACCAAATCACAAGGACATATCCTCATTTATGTTCACAGCAGCCTTATTTGTAATAGCTAGAAACTGAAAACAACCCAGATATCCTTCAACCAACAAATGGATTAAAAAATTGTGGTACATTTATACAATGGAATACTACTCAGCTATCAGAAACAAAGAAATCATGCAATTCACAGCCAAATGGATGGAACTAGAAAAGCTCATCCTGAGTGAGCTCACCCAGACTCAGAAGGATGCACATGGCATCTTTTCACTTATAATAGGATTTTAGCCATATAGTATAGGATAACTATCCTACAATCAACACACCAAAAGGATCAGAAACATAGGCTTTATTTCCTATTAATGGGACAATTTGCCCTAGGGGTGCTACCATGTATCCCCCCAGTGCAAGAGGAAGCTCTTAGCCCTCATATGACCATTGAACTTAGAGTGGTTGATATATAGGGACACTCCACTTTGGAGGAGTGGGATGAGTGGGAGAGGGAGAGGTGGGTGGGGGGTGGAACTGGGAGGGATGGAATGAGGCCACTGGGATGGAAATGTAACCTGAAGTAATAAATAAACAAAAAGAAAAAAGAAAAAAAGGATTTAATCTATAGACCATCTTCCCTTTCTTAAGAGAACTGGATCAAGGCTGTGCAGAATATCTGGACTCAACCTCTAGCCTGATCTTGTGAGAGCCTAGGTCTCTGCCAGGTGCTTTTGTACTCTGGGTGAGAGCAGAAAAAATATAAGTTGCAGATATAAAGTTACTCTTTCCTCAATTGTATTCTTTTAACTGCAGGAAAGCATCTGCATTTCCTGAAGTATATTTGAGGGGCCTTCTGATCTGTTGGTTTCCATCTTCAGTCCATCTTCTGTTTAAACTCTTTCAGTGCTTTGTAGCTTGCAAATGATTTTTATTCTCTTTCCTGCTCATCAAAAATCTCCATCAGTAGATAATTCCTACAGGGCAGAAATGCCCCTGTTCTCAAAATAGACTATATACAGTCCAAAGATGGACCAGAGCTTAAATGCAAGTAAGTCAATGGCCTGGTTCTGCAGAGACAGAATGGGAAAATCCTTCTTATTTCCTGCTGCACAATTTAAGTCTGTGAAATTTGCTTGGTTAGAAGGCTGAATATGATGCTCCAATGGTATCAAGAGATATTTGGGACTGTCCAGGCAGCAAATTGTCATTTTTCCTGTTTGGAAACTGCTTGCCTTCACTTGCTACTCATTCAGATAATTTTATCCCTTCTTAAGTCTTGGGTGGGGTTGAAGACATAATAGATATAAAATTTCAATTGAGCTTAAGCTGTTGAGGATTTAAAAGGATATTTTTAAATCTAAGTAAAATCTTTTGGTTTATAAATATAGGCTATGATAGAAAATATTTAGGTTCAGAATTTTAGACTTATCAAGATAATATAGATGGTGTTTTTCCCTCAAGGTTGCCTGAAACAAATAGGCTAAACATTATGTATGCAAATTTTGTATATGGTTTTCCTGATTGTTTCATATTGGTTATTACTGTATATAGTTTAAAAATAGCCTTTTTATTAGACAAAAAGAGGGAATGATGCAATGATCTGTTCCGTATTCTAAATGTTAATTAATTGCTCCCAGAGGCCTGCTTGCTGTCTGTTACTTTGCTTGCTAGCTGTTGTCTCTGATTGGCTTTAATAAAATGCTGAGGCCTATGATTGGGCAGAGAGAGAGGTAGGAAGAGAAACGGTTGGTGGGCTCTGGAGAAGCAGAAAGGATTATGGGAAAAAGAAGCCAAGTGTGGGGAAGGAGAACACACGACCTGAGTTAGAGATGGAAGAACCATATCCCTACGTGGCCTGGAACATTAGCATAGCGTGGGGAATAACAGCCCAAGGGGATGTATGTATATATTGGGGTCATATTTAGGGAATAACATTAAAAGCTAGCATAAAATGGGCTAAGATTGCACAATCCAGGCTAAGGTTTGATAAAATCCATGAAGTGTCTGTGTGTGTTTATTTATTATGGTGGGTTAAGGATTATCACTGCCAACAAACAAGCCTTAGCCTCAATTGTACAATCTTAGCCCAATTAGGCTAGCTTATAATTGTATTCCCCAAATAAAACCCCATGACATATATGTCACCTGGGCTGTTATTTTCCACACTATGCTGATATTCCAGGCCACGTGCAATAATGTTCTTCTCTCTAATTCATGGCATGTCTTCTTCTTCCTTCCTGGCTTTCTCTCATATCCTCTCTGTCTGCCCCAGAAGCCTGGAAACCTTTGTCCCACCTACCTCTCTCTCTGCTCAATCACAGGCCTTAGCATTTTATTAAAGCAATTCAGAGACAGTGATTAGAAAGCAAAGTAACACAACATTACTTGGTATACAGCAAACAGGCCTTTAGGAGCAGGTTAATTAACATTTAGAATACATAGCATCACCCCATCAACTATGGAAGCTGTTGTTTCACACACAGCCTTATCTCTTCCCCACCATTAATTCACGACCACCTTTTGGAAAAATCAAAATAGGACACCATATTAGGCATTTTCAAGTACCATTTTAAGTTCTCAGTTCCAACAATTTGGGAGCATTTTTTAATGCTAAGGTTTTTGCTCATTAGACTAGCTAACTTACAAGAAAATACACTCACTGGGTTGAAGCAAAATCTTGATATATAATGACAGTACTACACCAGTTTCTTTCAGCAAATTCCTTATGTGTTTATTTGTTGTTGTTGTTTTAAATTAAATAGGGGGATAAATGTGCTTAGTATAATGATCTATGGTAAATCCAGAAATGCTTCTCAGTAACTGAAGGAAAATTTCAGGTTGCCAAAGGCAATGGCAGACACTAAGAGCCACTGTTCCCTCGAGATGTCTCTGTATTAACGAATTTGTCATGAACATTTGTTTTTCCTCACTGAAGCTTCCCACTCTCTGGAGGGAAGGACTAATTTGATCTGACATCTCTGCAATTATTTAAAGGAAAGAAAACATCTGGAATCGAAAGAGACTAATGATTTAAGTAGAACAGTATTATAAGAGATTTGTTAAAAATGGCCCTAGGTTTTAAAATTTTGAATTGGGATTTTATGTATTATATTTAATTGTGAAATGAGTGTTTTATGCAAAGCACATTATAAAAGTAATTTGCTACTGCACCGAAATGTATTTTTCTAGGTTTCTTAAGGAACATTACTCATGTGGTCCAGGCTCCACTCAGTACTGTTCACAGTCTCCTCTGACTCTTCTTGTTGCTTGTTTCTTCCTTCCAGCTGTCCATCCCACATGCCAGATTCCTGTCATTGTGTTCCCCAGCTGTGTATGGAGGGTTAACCTTAAACAAACAGGACACACTTGGCAATGGAAATAGAATAAATTTTTCCAGTTGGGCGACACAGGGAGAAGAGATTCAAGAACACTGTTACAGAAGTGGGGAATAGGTAGCTAATTGGTGCTCAATGTTGGGATGCTCATTATGACCAGAAGGCTGGAAGCACATGGCTGGCTATACAGAAGGCAGAGCCCAGCATTGGAAGCGACCTAAGTCATAAGAGAAATGTTATCTACCTACAAAGCATATAGAAAAAGGGATGGCTTATCTTAACTGAGTTCAAAATCCAACAATGAAATAATGTTAAGTCTTACAGCTATACATTAATATTAATTGACTCTAGATCCTGTATTCTGGGCACTCTTGGACTAGGGATGGGAACCCATGACCTCTAATAGCCCATCTCCATGGCATTGATGATATTAGCCCATGTAGTTACTCTGGTTGCTTAGAATCTCATGGTGCAAACTTTTCTAGGCTGGCATTGTCAGTAATCCCAAAGTTTTGAGATTTTGGGGGGTGCTCCACTTGGTTCTACTAGGCATTGCCTTCATGGGGACTCTCCAGAGTGGTCTCCCCATTGCATTCTATTGAACTCTACTGAACACTGCCATTCCTGGTGGCCCATGCCATGCCAGGGTCTCTTATGGGGCCTCTAGTTTGTTGATAACTTAGTACTGTTGTGATCCCCAGCTGTGTATGGAGGGTTAGCATTAGACAAACAGGAAACACTTGGCAATAGACCGAGAATAAATTTGTCCAGTTGGAGTGACATAGGGAGAAGAGGTTCAGGAACATTGTTACAGATGTGCGCAATAGGTAGCTAATTGGTGCTCAACGTTGGTAAAACCTTTTGAGATCTGGCTCCTCTGTGACCCCATAGAGCTTACAAGCTGCATTCATGTAGAATTAACCTTCTGACTGCTGCCCAAGAACACTGTAAAGACTTACTGTGTATGCATCCCAAAGCAATAGGCCCAGTGGCATTTTGGCATTCAGCGTCCAAATTTTCAAGGTGGCACAAAGCCATGAATTCTGGGGCTTTAGACCCTTGTGTCTTTCTGTTAACCTTGTCTTCTCTCCCATTTTCTTGATGAATAGAACCCGAAAGTTCATTGATGTGTGGGGTGACAATTTTCTACATTTTTTTCTAGTCTGCTTCCTTTATATAGATATTTCTCTTTAAACAATTTCTTCTCTTAGTTCACTGTTTTGGGACAAAGGAGGCAGTCAGTACCTCCAGTGCTTTGAATCCATTTAGTCACTGAATATCCCAGTTTATCTTTGGAGTTTTGCCTTCCAGGAAATCCAGGACCACAAACACAACTCTGCCAAGTTTTTATTTTTGGAACTATGAATATAGGATTATCTTTATTTCACTTCTCAATAACTTCCCTCATTTCCAACTGAGATCCCAATTAGAGGAAACTGACCTATCTATTTTTACCAGCATTGTGTGTGCATACACAAGCATAAGTAATCTGTAAGAGTTCCATCTCTGATATCTCAGACATTGTGTGGTGGCTTGAATGAGAAATGCCCATTCCCAAGAGGCTCACATACTTGTGATGGGGTGATGTTATGTATTCTAAATGTTAATTAATTGGTCCTGCTTGCTGTTTGTTACTTTGTTTTCTAATCATTGTCTCTGATTAGTTAAATAAATGCTGAGGCCTGAGACTGGGCAAAGACAGAGGTAGGTGGGACTAAGGTGCAGACTTCTGAAGCAGAGTGGTTCAGTGCTAGAGGAGGCCTCCCAGAGTAGAATCCAGGAGCAGGAAGAAGGAAACACACAATGGGATAGATTAAAGAAGATCATTGTATGTGGCCTGGAACATTGGCATATCGTGGAGAATAGCAGTCCAAAGGGATGTATGTATATATGGGGTCATACATGGGGAATAGAAATAAGAGCTAGCTAGATAGGCCAAGATTGCTCAATTCAGGCCAAATTTTGTTAAAATTCATGTGGTGTCTGTGTGCTCATTTATAATGGGTTAAGGATTAACAATGGCTGCCTACCAATTAACCATAATCTAAATACTAAGTAAACAATTTAATTATTTATTTCGACATATTTGAGTGTTTGGTTCCCAGTTAGAGGTACTGTTGTGTAGATGTTGAGGAATTAATGGAGGAATTATATCACTGGGGGCAGGCTTTGAGAGTATATAGCTTCACCCTGCTTAAAATTCTTTCTGTTTCATACTTGGGACTGAAGAGGTGATCTATCAACTTTCTGCCCCTGTTGCCATGTCTGCTACTTGCTAAGATGCCTCCCTACCATGGTGGACTTCATCCCCCTGGAACTGTGTGACGAAATGTGTTCTTCCTTATATAACTTACTTTGGTCATGGTGTTTTATCACAATAGCAGAAAAGTAACTAATATAATTGGCCTTTATTTCTTTTCTATTCTTGAGCTCTCTGTAGAGACATTCCTGAGATTGCATTTATGGTAATGTAGGGTTCTTCTTCTAAACTCTACTCTGTGTTCATTATCTACTGGCAAAGTTACTTTGCCATTTCAGATAGTTGTTGATTATGTACTGTTATACCCAGCACAGAGTTTCAGGCTTAGTCTGCTTGTGCTACTTCAGAAAGATAGAAAAGAATGATTGGTTTACACAGAGCAAGGATTTATTATAGTTGTGGATGTTGTGATGTGTTGGGTGGATCTCTGTATCTGAAAAGGCAGAAGGTGGAAAGGCAAGAGGTCATGCACATGAGAGTGATGGAGGACTAAACCTATGCTCATTAAGATGAAGAGCCTACTCCTAGGAAAGCAGTATTCTAATCACTCCTTGAATGTTGCATTCAAGACTAAGTTTTAAATGCATAAACCTTGAGGTTGGGTGTATAGCCAAACCACAGTAGTCTACATGTTCCTGGCTTGATGTCTTTCTCAAACCTTTCCATTTCATATCCACCTACCATGTGAAACAATTTCCTCCATAAAAAAAGGATGGAAGTCACTTAGCTTTTTCTCCCACTTCCTTCTCTGTTGATGATGTCCCTTTCCAGGCAAAGGTTCACATTGGCTTGATTCACTTTGGAATCTCTCACAACTCCTACATAATAGGAGATAAACACATGTTTTTATGGGTGTTCTTTATTCTAATTTTTTTTTATATTACATATATTTAAAGACAATACTCATTGTCCCATATGATGACCTTTTTATACTTTACTTGATTAAAATTAAAAGACCTATAATTTTGTTGGATGGAGTGTTTAGTTTGATCAGTGGAATTTGGAACAATATGAGAAATCCAGGTTTAAAAAAATTAGAATTTAGTTGCATGTATATGTATGTTGTCCTACTTTGTTTTCTCTTGCTATAGTAAACATGATACCAAAAGCAATGTGGGAAGGAAAAGGTTTGTTTCATTTTACATTTCCTGGAACAGTTAATCACCAACAGAAGTTCAAGGCAGGAAACTAGACAGAAGCCTGGAGATAGGAGCTGAAGCACAGACCAGGGAGGGACACTGCTTACTGGCTTACTTTCTCTGGCTTGCTCAGCTACCTTTTTTATCTGCCCTGCTCAGAGATGGCACTGCCTACACTGGGTTGTGTAAAACCCAACCCCCAGAGGGCCTCTTGCCTATCTTCCTGTCTGACCCTCAATGAGAAAAAGACATCAAATTGATGAAAAAAGCAAGAGGAATTTATTGTTCTGAGATGAGTTGCCAATGCACGTGGGGTGGCCTACACCGAGGGAGAGGGGGAGAGGCGACCTCAAACTTTACAAAGCTTTGGGTTATATATGTTTTGAGGTAGGTGCCAATAACAGTTAAGGCATTGGTGTAAATTCCTAGAGGAGGGGCCCTGCTTCAAGCATCAGGAACTTTGGTTCTGGCTGTTTTCTTATCTCTGAGCCTAGGCAGTCATTTCCTCAAGGAGACTAAAGGGGACCCTGGGGCTGGGCAGTTGTGTTAGTCATTTCTTAGCAACAGCAGTGGAGTGGTAAAGATTGCTCCCAGGTCAAGGTATTGGAATTTTACAAACTTTGGCTTAGCTCAGGATGGGGCTCGAGTCTAAAGTCCATCTTTTCATTTTGGGGGCCTGAGTCTAAAGTCTCTTCAGTTGGGTTCTCCTGTATCAATTAGCAGTCAAGAAAATGCTTCACAACTGTGCCCACAGGTCAATCAGATGGAGACAATTCCTTAAGTGAGATTCTCCTTCTGTTACATTTGGTTTGTGTCCAGTTGACCAAATTTATGACATATGCCTATCATGTAGTCATTCCATTATAATAGAAAGACTTTTTGCAAAATATTTTTTGTGATATTCAGAAAAATGAAAGCATTATCAACTTTAGTTTTATAAACTCAAAAGACAAATGACCAGGTATTGAAAAATCTGAAAATGGAACTAGTCACTGCCTTGTATTATCAATCTTGAACAAGTAGTTCTTCCTGTATAAGAATGAGTGGGTCAGTATTCAAAAATGTAGTATGTACATTGTATGCACTATATATGATATATGCAATATAGAATCACACACACACACACACACACACACACACACACACACACACACCCCACTGAGGTGTAAACAATACCAGGGTGTATAAAATATTCAAAGAATGGGAATAAAATCACAAAAAGTCAATGCAAATGTTAGCCAGAGAAGGTGTTAGTTTGAACAGATAGTCCAAAGTAAAAGAGTCATGTAAAACACAGTCAGGATGTAGAGAGGAACATTCAGATATTATGTTTTGAGTTTAGAGTCACATGTGGTCAAGCAACATGCATTCATGGTTTCACTGAGTCCAGGGTTTTGTTTGCAGAGTCACACTGTTACACTGAAGGACACAGAAGTGACAAGCCTGTTAATCAGTTGTAATTGGAACATTTTTCTCCCACCAGTTTTAAGACATGTACAAACTGGGCATTGCACCTTATAGAGAATACTTGTAATAACAGACGATTTTCAGAAAAGCTCTACAAGGCGTGGTCAGAGTTGGTCTCAAGACAAGGGCTACAACACTGTGTTGCCATTTGTTTGCACTATTTTCTTTGGCCTCCTCCAGTGAGCCAGATGTTTAAGTAGGGGACACATATGGTGTCTGAACTGGCTGAGGCGCCCAGCAGGCTGCTCTGTGGACTCCTTGGCCTGCTGCTGAACCTTTGTGTTTGAGTTCAAAATCCTCCTCCTGGTTTGTCTAGGGGCAGTGGCTGAACTCTAAAAGGCACAGCAGGAAGTGGCCACTCTGAAATTTAGAGAGTGCTTCTACAGGGAAGAGGTGTTAGCAACAAAGCCTCTCTCATCTGTAAGCCACTGCTCTCCTCCGCAGAGCCAGAGACTCCCCTTTCTCAGGATCAAAGAACTCTGTGGGGACACAATTCTGACTCAGGTTTGTGGATAGTTCCTGTTTTGAATACAATCTTGGGTCACTGAGTTGCATTTGTGGCCACTCTTGGAGACAGAAGAACTACAATGAGGATTGGTAAAGGATAGTGAAATGAAGACCATCTTTAGTGTTGACAGGAGAGCTCTGGGCCAGATGAGAGGTTTGGCTTGGGACACTTGTCCTGTGATTAGTATTGTGGAAATACTGGGTTTATAGTGACCTGAGCCTCCTCAATAGACTTGTAAGGATCAGTCAGTACTCTAGCATGTCCCCCTTTGCTTCAGCTGTAAAGATGGCAATGGCATTCCACACTTTGCCCAGCAGTTCTGTATTTAGAGGCTGTGGTGGTTTTAGAAGCTGAGAAGTGCTGTTGAGCACTCACTTTGGAACTAGAAAGTTGACCCTTGACTCACATGTCTGTCTCATGTTAGCAGAAGGCAAAGGGGAGGCTAGAAATTATCTAGCCTTAGTGAGCCCCCCTTATTTCCTCATCTGAAGATTGATGTAACAGTAGCTGTAGATCAAACCATATGCAGTACTGTGTTGTGGGAGTAGGTGGATGTGCTACCTACCAGTTAGGCTTACCTTTCGGTGCACTGTGGAGACAGTAATACACTCAGTTTGAAGGACTGCTGTTGGGAAAAAGAAGAAAATACAAACAGAACATTTACTATGATGTCAGATGTTTTACAGTACACAATGAATCTTATTACCTCACAGTAATCATTATTGTGAGAGTGAAGATACATTTTTTTTTTTTTTTAGTTTTTGGTTTTTAGAGACAGGGTTTCTTTGTGTAGCTAGTGTCTACTTGTTCTGTAGACCAGGCACATAGATCCACCTGCCTCTGCCTCCCAAGTGCTAGGATTCATAGCAAAACAAACAAACAAGCAAACAAACAACCCCCCAAACCCCTTTTGTGAATACCCACTATACTATGTAAAACCTCTATAAACAAACTGCTTAAAATATTGCATTGTTTGAATAATTTCAAATCCTCCCACAATGTTGAGAAGTTATTTCAGATAATAAATAGCTACTTGGCTGTGTTTTTCAAAATAAATAAACTTTGGACGCTGAGGAGATAGTCTGTAGATAAAGTGTTTGCTATGCAGACATGAAGACTGGAGCTCAGATTCCCAAAATCCTGTGAAAAGGGCAGAGAAAAATAGGCAGAGCCATGGAGCTCACTGGCCAGATAACCCAACTAAATCAGTGAGCTCCAGGTTCAGGGAGAGAGTCTTCTCAAAAACTAAGAGGTAAAGGATCCTCAAGATGGTGCCGACCATAGAGCAGTGCATCTGAGTAGTAGCGAACATTGAGACTGGTCACCAGGTAAAACAACCCATGCAGTTCCCGGGAACACCACCATGAGATCAGCCAGCTCTGTCACCTGTCTGGAGAGGAGCTCTGGCTAGAGATCTAGCCCAAGAGTGGATCCAGCCCACAGCTCCAGCCACAGACCAGCAGCCCCGCCTGTCTGCCTGATATCCAGCCTTCACTCAGACCTGTACACCCAAGAGGGAAAAGGAGCTGAACCACAAGAGCAAAGGTAAGTGAGATTATTTTTTCTGGAGTTTCCAACATGGCAGCACAGTGTGCACTGTGGCAGAGAGGCAGAGACCTAACCCAGTCACAGCAAAGCAATTAGGAGCCAAGACTGCCTGCAAACAGAGCCTGTGACTGTGTATTCTCCACAAATACTGGGGCGGGTGGGTCACTCACCCTAGCACCCAAGCATCTGAGGCAGTCAGTAACAGGCACACTGAGGCCGGCATCTGTTGTGGGTGGAGCTCCCTACCTGTATAGTCAGCCCAGCTGGGGAGCCAGAACGACTGGGTCAGTGAGAGGAGAACACAGACCCAACCACAGCTCTACTTGCCTTTCTGAGGAGACCTGTCAGCTCCCAGGTCCTCAGAGGCTAGCCCTCTCCCCACTCCAATCCCCTCTATATTGGTCCAATTGGGTCACAAGCTGTTGAGGAGAGCAGCAGCCACCCTCCTCTCTAAGAGCCAGTCAGTCTATTACAGGAACCTGCCCACCATCTGGAGGTAAACACCAGGATCTCAGGATCAGCCAACCCCCAGGGCAGGGAGTTTTCCTGAGCACCAAGGTCAGGTAACAAAAGAAACAAACAGATAACACGACAAAAGGTCCATCCGACGAAAAAAGGTCAGCGCAAGAACATGGTTAAAAAAAAAAAAACAAAAACCCAAAACAATAGGATGTCTCCAGATCCTAGCAATAATGCTACAGACAACTCTGGACAGCCAAACACAATTGAAGCAAAGGAAAATGACCTTAATCCTACGCTTATATTAATAATAGAAGGCCTAAGGGAGGAAATCAAATACCTCAGAGAGCAACAAAATACTGCAAAGGAGGTGATGGAAATGAATAAAGCGCTTAAAGGAATGGAAGACATGAAAAGGGAAGTTGAAGCAATGAAGAAAATCCAATCCGAAACATCCATAGATCTGGAAAACCTTAAGAAAAGAATCGGAACTACAGACACTAGCATCAC
>CAJQZJ010033222.1:6760793-6786696 GCA_907164525.1 Lophiomys imhausi | reverse complement strand
CTCCATAGTGGTTGCACAAGCCTGCATTCCCACCAGCAATGGAGTAGGGTACACCTTTCTCCACACCCTCGCCAGCATGTGCTGTCATTTGAGTTTTTGATCTTAGCCATTCTGACAGGTGTGAGATGGAATCTCAGAGTCGTCTTGAGTTGCATTTCTCTGATGATTAAGGATGTTGAGCATTTCTTCAAGTGTCTCTCAGCCATTAGGGATTCCTCCTTTGTGAATTCTCTATTTAGCTCTGTCCCCCATTTTTTGATTGGATTATTTGGTTTATTGGCAGTTAATTTCTTGAGTTCTTTGTAGATTTTGGATATTATCAGATGTGGGGTTGGTGAAGATTTTCTCCCAGTCTGTAGGCTGCCGTTTTGTTCAAATGACAGAGTCCTTTGCCTTACAGAAGCTTTTCAGTTTCATGAGGTCCCATTTATTGATTGTTGATCTCAAGTCCTGAGCTGTTGGTGTTCTGATCAGGAAGTTGTCGCCTGTGCCAATGAGTTTGAGGGTTCTCCCACTTTTTCTTCTACTAGATTTAGTGTGACCGGCCTTATGCTAAGGTCTTTGATCCACTTGGACTTAAGTTTTGTAAAAGGTGCTAAGTATGGGTGTAACTTCATTCTTTTACAAATGGACATCCAGTTGGACCAGCACCATTTGTTGAAGATGCTGTCCTTCTTCCATTGTGCTGTTTTGGATTCTTTGTCAAAAATTAGGTTGCCATAAGTGTGTGAGTCTTTTTCTGGATCTTCAATTCGATTCCATTGATCTCCTGGTCTGTTTCCATACCAATACCATGCTGTTTTTACAACTATTGCTCTGTGGTACAGCTTGAAATCTGGGATGGTAATACCTCCAGATATTTTTTTATTGTACAGGATTGATTTAGCTATTCTGGGCTTTTTGTTGTTCCATATGAAATTGAGAATAGCTCTTTCCAAGTCTATAAAAAATTGTGTTGGTATTTTGATAGGAATTGCATTGAATCTATATATTGCTTTTGGTAGGATGGCCATTTTTATTATGTTGATCCTACCTATCCATGAGCATCGGAGATCTTTCCATCTTCTAAAGGCCTCTTCCATTTCTTTCTTCAAGGGCTTGAAGTTCTTGTTGTACAGGTCCTTTACTTGCTTGGTTAGAGTTACCCCCAGGTATTTTATGTTGTTTGCAGCTATTGTGAAGGAGGTTGTTTCCCTTATTTCTTTCTCAGCTCATTTGTTTGTTGCATAAAGAAGGGCTTCTGATTGTTTTGAATTAATTTTCTATCCAGCCAATTTGCTGAAGGTGTTTATCAGCTGTAAGTGTTCTCTGGTGGAATTTTGGGGGTCGCTTATGTATACTACCATATCATCTGCAAATAGGGATAATTTGACGTCTTCGTTTCCAATGTTTATCCCGTTGATCTCCTTTAATTGTCTTATTGCTATAGCAAGAACTTCAAGTACTATATTGAAGAGATATGGTGAAAGTGGACATCCTTGTCTTGTCCCTGAGTTTAGAGGAAATGCTTGAAGTTT
The DNA here is from genome assembly GCA_907164525.1 of Lophiomys imhausi. Taxonomy (NCBI): domain Eukaryota; kingdom Metazoa; phylum Chordata; class Mammalia; order Rodentia; family Muridae; genus Lophiomys; species Lophiomys imhausi. Next base: position 6,785,179 of record CAJQZJ010033222.1, on the reverse strand, counting down.
CTCTCCATTTAATTTGATGTTGGCCCCAGGCCTGCTGTATATTGCCTTTATTGTTTCTATGTACGGCCCTTGTATGCCCGTTCACTCCATAACTTTTAGCATGAAAGGGTGTTGGATTTTGTCAAATGCTTTTTCTGCATCTTGCGAGATTATCATGTTTTTTTCTTTCATCTTGTTTATATGGTGAATTACATTGATAGACTTTTGTATGTTGAACCATCCCTGCATCCCTAGGATGAAGCCTACTTGATCATGGTGTATGATACTTTTGATGTGTTCTTGAATTTGGTTTGCTAGTATTTTATTAAGTATTTTTGCATCTATGTTTATGAGGGAGATTGGTCTGAAGTTCTCTTTCTTTGTTGGGTTTTGTGTGGTTTAGGAATCAGGGTGATTTTGGCCTCGTAGAATGAGTTTGGCAATGTTCTTTCAGATTCTATTTGTGAAAGAGTTTGAAAAGTATTTGTGTTACCTCCTCTTTGAAGGTCCGGTAGAATTCCGTGCTAAGGCCATCTGGCCCTGGGCTTTTTTTGGTTGGGAGATTTTTAATGACTGTTTCTATTTTGTTAGGGGTTATAGGGATGTTTAATCTGTTTATCTAAATCTGTTGATTTAGCTTCGGTAAGTGGTATCTATTAAGAAAATTGTCCATTTCACTTAAGTTTTCAAATTTGTTGGAGTATAGATTTTTAAAGTAGGATCCAAATATTCTCTGGATTTCCTCAATGTCTGTTGTTATTGCTCCCTTTTCATTTCTGATTTGGTTGATTTGTGTTTTCTCCCTCTGTCTTTTAGTTAATTTGGCTAAGGGTCTGTCTATTTTGTTGATTTTCTCGAAGAACCAACGCTTGGTTTCATTGATTCTTTGTATAGTTCTTTTTGTTTCTAAGTTGTTGATTTCAGCCCTAAGTTTGATGATCTCCTGCCTTCTGCTCCTCTTGGGAGTGTTTGCTTCTTTCTTTTCCAATTCACCCAGGTTAGCTGTTAATTCGCTAATATAAGCTGTCACAATTTTCTTTTTGAAGGCACTTAGTGCTATGAACTTTCCTTGTAGCACAGCTTTCATTGTGTCCCATGGTTTGGGTATGTTGTGTCTTCATTTTCGTTGGATTCTAAGAAGTCTTTGATTTCCTTCTTTATTTCTTCCCTGACCCAGTGGTCTTCTAGTAAAGAGTTTTTCAATTTCCATGTGAGTATAGACTTTCTGTTGATTCTTTTGCTATTGAAGTCCAGCTTTATTCCATGCTGTTCTGATAATTTACAAGGGGTTATTTCACTTTTCTTGTATCTGTTGTGGCTATCTTTTTGTCCAACTATATTGTCGATTTTGGAGAAGGTTCCGTGCGGTGCTGAGAAGAAGGTGTATTCTTTTGTGTTTGGGTGAAACGTTCTGTAGAGATCTGTTAGGTCCATTTGGCTCATGATCTCTGTTAGACTCATTATTTCTCTGTTTGGCTTCTGTGTGATGATCTGTCCATAGTTGTGAGTGGGGTGTTGAAATCTCCCACTATTAAAGTGTTTGGATCAATGTGCGATTTAATTTTAGAAATGTTTCTTTTATAAATGTAGGTGCCTTTGTATTTGGGGCATAGATGTTCAATATTGAGATGACCTCTTGGTGGATATTTCCTTTAATGAGTATGTAATGCCCTTCTCTGTCTTTTTTTATTAACGTCAATTGGAAGTCTATTTTGTTTTACATTAGGGTGGCTACTCCAGCTTGTTTCCTGGGACCATTTGCTTCGAAAACCTTTTCCCAGCACTTTACTCTGAGGTAGTGTTTATCTTCAATAGTGAGATGTGTTTCTTGTATACAGCAAAAGATGGGTCTTGTTTACGGATCCAGTCTGTAAGTCTGTGTCTTTTTATTGGCGACTTGAGTCCATTGATGTTGATGGATACTAGTGACCAGGGGTTGTTATTTCCCATTATTTTGGTATAGCTGTCTGTCTTGTGTTTCTCTTTTGTTTAGTTGCTGTGGAGGTTTTTATTTCCTGTTTTCTTGGGTGTAGTTATCTTCTCTGTGTTGGAATTTTCCTTCTAGGATCTTCTGTAGGGCTGGGTTTGTGAGGAGATATTGTTTGAATTTGATTTGTCATGGAATATCTTGTTTTCTCCTTCTATGTTGATAGAGAGTTTTGCTGGGTATAGTAGTCTGGTTGGGCACCTATGTTCTCTCAGGGCTTGTAGGACATCCGTCCAGGCCCTTCTAGCTTTTAAAGTTTCTGAGGAGAAGTCAGGTGTGATTCTGATGGGTCTGCCATTGTATGTGACTTGTTCTTTTTCTCTTCCAGCTTTTATTATCCTTTCTTTGTTGTCTACATTTGGATTTTCTATTATTATGTGGCGAGACGAGTTTCTTTTCTGATCTAATCTGTTTGGTGTTCTGTAAGCCTCTTGGATTTTTACTGGTATCTCTTTCTTTAGGTTTGGGAAGTTTTCTTCTATGATTTTGTTGAAGATATTTCCTGGACCATGGAGTCGGGAGTCTTCTCTTTCCTCTATGCCTATAATTCTTAGGTTCTGTCTTTTCATTGAGTGCTGATTTCTTGGATTTTGTGGGTGAGAGTTTTTTTAGCTTTCTCATTTTCTTTGGATGTTGTACTTATTTCTTCCATCGAATCTTCCATGCCTGAGATCCTGTCTTCCATCTCTTGCATTCTATTTTTCATGCTCACATCCATAGTTCCTGTTTTCTTCTCTTGATTCTCCATTTCCTCTTTTAACTCTGACTGTGTTTTCTTTATTGTTTCCATTTCTATTTTCATGTCTTGAGTGGTAGTGTTCGTTTTGTATATTTCCTTCTCCAGTTTGCTTGTTTTTCTCTAGAGATCTTTAATTGCTTTATCCTTTTCCTGTTCAAGCTGGGTCACCTTGGCTTGGAGCTCTGTAATGATGTTTTTCGTTGTTTTGACTTGTAAAATTGTGACTTCTTTGAATTCCTTCATAGTTTTAAGTTCTTCTTGAAGGGACTGTATCACTTTCCATAATGTAGAATTGTCATCGTTTTCATGTGTTTCAGTTATGGTTGGGTGGTTTGGGCTGGACAGAATAGCGTTGCTTTCTTTTGTTGGAGACATTTCGCTCTGTTTTTTTTTTTTTTTTTTTTTTTTTTTGTCTGTGGTCTCTGGCCATGTGGAATTTTTTTTTGCTGTTTTCTGAACTTGGGTCCAAAGGGGACACTGTGGTGTTGGATTCGAGTTGCCTTACTCCACCTCTATAAGGTGAGTCATTCAGTCCTGCCTCCAAGGTGGAGACCTAATTAATTCAGGTGATGGAACTGTGTAAAAGTAAGCTCTGGTTCCCCACCGGAAGGGCTGTGCTAGTACATAAGTCCGATATAAGACAGTTTCAAATATCTCACAGTTTGCCCGGGGTTGGTTCCTGTAGCGGGTAAATCTGCAGTTCAGCTCCAGTAGCCTTGCCGCCCCCGCGGCTTGGAAACTGGCCAGTGATGTCGCAGACTGCGATCTGTGGTCTGAAGGCACTTTGCAGTGGATCTGCGCTCACTTCCAAGGGTCGCAACTTTTGGCTAGATAATTGGATCATCTGTGTGAGACCTGGGAGTTTCCAGCAGGGTCGGGATTATCTCTGTGTGGTTTCTGAATCTACAGGCTGGGTATTAGGTTGGAGATTACCAGGGTTCTCTCCTTTTGGGGGATGGGTGATCCTGATTCCCAGGTCCAGAGGCTTCCTAGCATGTCCGAGAGTTGGAAGGGGCGTCCTGCCCAGGGATCATCCATGGTTCCTGTGTGTTGCGTCCCCCTTGACCAGCAAGGATGACGCAACTCACAAAAGCTCTTCTCAAGCAGTTTATTCAGGTCCCTTGAAAACAGTCTTCCGAATGCCCGGGAGACCCAACCCACAGGCTAAATACTATATGAACAGCCAATCAAGTAAAGCCACATAGTGCTATCTTAGAGGCCCACGTATGCGGAAGCAAGCCAGATCAGCGATCTTAGCCAAATATGGACTTGTTTACCACCAAGAGCGCTCACCGTCGGGCTGGTGGAAGGCAGAAACCGGCGCCATCTTTAGGGCGTGGCACATCGCAGCTCTCTACAGTTCCCCCTTTTTTATTTTTTCTAAAGTTGGTAGAAGTCCCTGGAAAGGCTTCGCAATCCCCCTATCTGGGGATCTCACGGTGGGCCTGAGCCTGTAGGAGGGCGGTGCTCAAACTCTTACCCGTCTCTGGGTCAGCCTCCCCACTCGGGACTGCCCTGTCTTAGGTGGCCGAGACTTACCCGTCTACTCCGTCATTGACTTGCCAGACCCTAATATCCGTGGAACGAATACCTCAGTGGGCAGGGACTATGCTCAGTGAAGATTTAAGGCTTCATGGCAGCGAGCCATGCCTGAGGGGACTGGCCCGCCTCAATGGTGACAAGGGCCTGTATAATCATGGCTGCATTACGCTTTTGTGTCGCTCTCATCTTGTAGATGCACCATAGGCAAAACAGAGAGGCTAGTACCATTAGTATCGCCAAAGAGCCTACGCCCGTCCACTCCTTAAGATGATCCATAGCCGTCTGTATCCAGGAAGTCAAGCCAGTAGCCAGGCTCAGATCCACCCGAGTGGAATTGATGTGGATGATTGTCGCTCTCAGCTCTCTCATCAAATTTTCAAATTCAGCCCACCAATCCTGTAAGAGGAACTTTGACAATTGTCTAGACAAATTAGCAGCCTTTGTAAAATTTTGATACTGCACGGAAGTAACACACAAACCTTGCATTTTCCACTCACACCCCAATTGTGCTAGTTGCCAAAGAGAATCAATCTGTTCTTGTATTAAATCTATGCGTTGATTAACTATCATAAGGCCTCCTTTGAGATGAGAATTCATAGAGGTCTGAGTATCCAATGCCTGTGCTACAGTGGCTGAGATGTTATTCAGGGCATTGGCAGTCTGTATAGAACTAGACAAGGCAATAGCTGAGGCAGTAGCTCCCACAGCAGCAATAGTGATAGCAGTAACAATAGCTGCAGTGATGCCAAAATCTCTTTTAAACCTGAATAGCATCATGGTATTAGGAGCCTCTACAGGAACTGGTACATATCGAGGCATTCTAGTCACCACAGCCACAGGAAAGGCTGTGACATTCCAGCATAGGGCATAAAAACATGTGCCCGGAGTGCATACTAACTTTTCTTCACCCAAGGATGCACTCCCATTACTTACAATCCACAGAAAAGGAGGGCAGAGACATACTGGCGAAGCTGAAAAGGTCTTGTTGCGGTAAGAATGAAACAAAGATTTCCAAGTACCAGAGCCACTACCGCTAGAAAAATCCAATTTGGTAGCGGACCCTAGGGAAAAATTACCTCTTTGATAAATTCCTCCCCCAAGCATAATGACAGGTCCAAAATCCATGCAACTTCCATTTACCCCACACAAAAGCCACAAATCAAAAGGATTGGTGGCAGTCTGCTGAGGATCCGTAGTAGATATGTCAAGCATTCCTGTACAAGATTTATTCACTATATTACTAATCATGGGGCTAAAGGAAAAATAATCTTGTTGAACCCAAACTGCTTTGCGCTCCTGACATCCAGTCCAGGGAAAAGGTCCTTCCTCTCCTGTGGATCCTCTACAAAAAGGTGCCCAACGTGGCTGTCTGGGGGTGTGGGCCACCATCCTTCAAGGTGAGAACCGTTGCCTGAAAACAAACCACCACTCCTACCCCCAAACCTCAGTTGTGGTAAAAAATCTGCTGACTGCTGAGACAATTTAATGCATTCTGTATCATCTGACCTATTGAAGCTCATTAAAAAGCACAGACTACCCTTCAAGCTGACATTTATGTTACCTTCTATAGGGCTTCTCTGATCATCAAAGGGAAGGTAGGGTAAGCCTAGGCTTCTATTACTGCTAAATAAGCATGGAAACACAGTTGCATCATGTCTGACCGGCATCGGCTTTGGGAATATCGACAGGATCCCCCATCTCAGCTCGGTCATTCCTGACATACTCACTGCTACTATCACCAGGATCCCTAGGAAGGTCTTCATGACGAATCTTCCTCACAAGGCGTTCAGGCACCCACACTGGATCTTGTTGATACTGAGGAAAAACACAAACAGACCCTCTCGCCCATGTTAGCACGGGGTCAGGCCCCCGCCAAGAGCCTGTCAAAATATCCTTCCACTTCACCATGCTTTTAGGTGGACCATGGGAATCCTGATGTCTGTCCGCTGCTGAGCGGCCTTGAGCATCCAAATTGAAAAAGTTTAAAGTAAATAAGGCTAAAGACATTCTTTCCTTGGGGGTACGGCCTTGGCCTATTCCCCCTTTCTGTTTTTGCAAGCATTCTTTCAAGGTGCGATGAGCACGCTCCACAATTCCTTGTCCTTGAGGATTATATGGTAATCCATGATTAAGCTGTACTTCCATCTGGTTGCAGAAGGAGACAAAGGACTGTGCCTTATAGGCTTGTCCATTGTCCGTTTTCAGCTGCTGTGGTTTTCCCCATGCAGCCCAGGCTTCTAAGCAATGCCCTATGACATTGCGAGCCTTTTCTCCACTCATAGGTGTAGCATGTATGATACCTGAGCAGGTATCCACAGATACATGAATATATTTTAAGGTTCCAAACTCTGAAATGTGGGTAACGTCCATTTTCCAGATTTTGAGTGGCATCAACCCTCTAGGGTTCACTCCCACACTGGGAGGATGATGATGAATCACACACTGAGGACAGTCCAAAACTACTTGTCTAGCATCTGCTCTAGACAAATGGAATTTTTGCTGTAGAGTTTTTGCATTTACATGAAATAATTGGTGAAACTGTCTGGCTTGGTCCAGGAATGAGCTCCAAAAAATGCATGTCATCCTAGTCCATTGATCAACTTTATCATTACCCTCACTTAATGGTCCAGGTAATCCTGTATGTGCTCTGATATGTTGAATATAAAAACACCTTTTTCTCTGCCAGATTAAAACTTGTAACTCTTGTAATAAGGCACATACAGTACTACTATTCTTAATAGGACCTGCTAATTCTAATACTTTCACTGCTTTGACCACATAAACTGAATCTGAGATCAAATTGAATGCAAATTGACATCTTTTAAACATCTCAACTACTATTTTCAACTCTACTATTTGGGGGGAGCCCGGTTGAAATTGACATAACATGGTCTCTTGTCTTTCTATCAAATAGGCTCCACAGCCTGTCTTTGAGCCATCAGTAAACACATTTGGTGACCCTTGAAGTGGTACTGCTGAAGTTACCTTAGGGAATATCACTGGGTGCTCCTTAAAAAATGATAGCAATGGATGCTTAGGATAATGGTTATCAATCACTCCTTCAAAGCTACACTGCAATATTGCCCAGTCATCTACAGTGCCACACAAAATCTTAATTTGATAACTGGAATAAGGCACTATTATACTGGCAGGAGCAACTCCAAAAGACTGCAAGCATTGTTGGATACCATTCAAGGCTAAAGCAGCAACTGCAGTGGGATAATGTTCTATGGATTTTTTTGGAGAAATCTTTGGATAGGTCCATAATAATGGTCCGCCCTGCCATAACAATCCTGTAGGTTGACCATAGGTGGCAAATATGCACAATGCAATGGGCTGTTCTTCCTGCCATCTCTTTAGGAAGGCACTCTGTAACCTTTCTTCCACTTTACATAAAGCTTTTCTTGCTTCTTCTGTAAATTGCCTAGGAGAATTAAGTGCTGAATCACCTTTCAAAATATCATATAGGGGTCTTATTTCATAATTTGGTAGCTTTAAATAGCCTCTTACCCAATTGATATCTCCTAACAACCTTTGAAAATCATTTAGAGTCTTTAAATTATCTTTTCTTATCTCAATCTTTTGAGGTATTATCTTTTCAGGTCCAACCTTTGCTCCTAAATAATCAACCACATTTTCCTTTTGAACCTTATCTGGAGCAATACACAACCTTTTCTTTTTTAATAATTGAACTAATTCTTCATAGGCCCGATCTAACATTTGCTCACTCTTAGCTTCCAGTAAGATATCATCCATATAATGAACACATCTCAAATCTGGAAAATTCTTTCTCAAGGGAGCAATGGCTTCCCCCACATACAGATGGCACATAGTGGGGCTGTTTGCCATGCCCTGGGGTAAAACTACCCATTCAAACCGCTGATCAGGTTCCTCATGGTTACAGGATGGAACAGTAAATGCAAATCTCTCACTATCTTTGGCACACAAAGAGATGGAGAAAAAACAATCTCTTATATCTATAACTATAATGGGCCATGAGGCTGGCAAAGATGATAAAAGCGGCAAGCCGCGTTGCACCGGGCCCATGATCTGCATTTGTTGATTTATGGCACGCAGGTCATGCAACAATCTCCATTTTCCAGATTTCTTTTTAACGACAAAGATAGGTGTATTCCAGGGAGATACAGATGGTTTTATATGCTTTAAAGACATCTGTTCATCCACCAACTCTTTGGCTGCATTCAATTTTACAGAGGAAAGTGGCCACTGAGGAACGCATACTGGATCCTCCGTCTTCCAAGTTATGGGAATGCCCTCCTCAGTGGCCCCTAGGAAAAACCCAGGCCCTGTCTCTTTTGTCTTTGCTGCATAGATATGGGACTTTTCCGCCCCTGCAAATATTTTCCTATTCCAAAGCCTGGAGCATATCCCATATCTTGCATCATACGTTGGGCTGAATCAGAATAGTCATTACTCAATTTAAATCCCATATCCTTTAAAAGGTCTCTTCCCCAAAGGGAGATAGGGAGCTCAAGTACATATGGCTGCATTTCTCCTGAGTGGTTTTCTTGGTCCTGCCACTTTAATAATCTTGCACTCATATCTGGAGTCTTAGCATAACCCAGGCCTTGAAGTGTTTGAGAAGAGGCTTGTATGGGCCAACCTGAAGGCCAGTCTTTCTTTGCTATGATACTCCTATCAGCCCCAGTATCCAAAAGGCCCAGGATCTTTTTACCATCAACTTTTAACTCCAAGACGGGGCGTTGGTGCAAATCCAAGGAGAGAAAAGTCAGATCCGTGCCCGTGGACCCAAAACCATCTTTTCCTCTCTCTCGATCCTTTGCCACATAGCGATCATGTAAGCTCGGCAACATGATCAACTGAGCAATTCTATCTCCAGGACAGATAGCTGTTATACCACGGGGGGAGGCTACCATGATCTTAACCACTCCTGTATAATTTGGATCTATAACCCCAGGATGGACAATAAGTCCTCTCAAGGCTGATGATGACCTCCCTAACAGCAAACCAACTGTACCAGGTTCAAGGGGTCCTTTAAAATCTGTTTCAATTAACTGAATCCCCATTTGGGGCGTTAATAGGAGTCTGGTGGTGGAGCAGAGGTCCAATCCTGCTGAGCCTGCAGTGGCTCTCCGCGGTCTCTCCGATGGCGGAGGGTTGGCCATCTCTCTTGATTCTGTTCTTTGTCCTGATTCTCTACTGCCCCATATATTTGTGGGCCCTGAGGTCGTGGGCCCCGCTGTCCGTTTTTTGGACGAGCGCCACCATAACCTTGAGTTAAAGGCTGGCCATGGATGTCTATCACTGAACGGTGTTCATTAGCCCAATGGTTCCCTTTTTTACATTTTGGGCATAACCCCGTCTGCCTGGGGCATTGTACACTTCCTGTACTTTCTGTACTCCTTCCCCTGGGGCACTGTCTTTTAAAGTGTCCCATCTTGCCGCACTTAAAACAAACTCCTGAACTTCCTCCACCTTTTCTGGCCAACTGTATTACTGCGGCAGCAAGACCAGCATTAGTTAACGGCCCTCCAAGTTCTCTACACACTTTCATTCAGGCTTCTAGCCCTTTGTTCTTGTAAGGGGTGATAGCGGCTCTACACTCTTTGGTACATTGCTCATAGACCAACTGTTTTATTAGTGGCAAGGCAGCATCCAGGTCACCAAAAATCTTCCCTGCTGCTTCCACCATTCGTGCCACAAAGTCTGAAAGGGCTCCATGGGGCCCTGTAGAATCTTAGTTAAGTTCCCACTCACCTCCCCTTTATTAGGAAGAGATCTCCAAGCCTTGATAGCTATCTTGTTTATTTGCTCATAAACCTGAATAGGATATCCTATCTTCTGGTTGGCAAATCTCCCCTGCCCAAGCAGCATATCTCTATCCCAGGCTGGATTTCCATCTCTCTGATTAATGGCTGCTTGCTCAGTGGCATACTCAATCAAGAAAGCTTTCCAGTCTAAGTATTGCCCTGGACTTAAGCAGGCGCGGGCCAGGCCACTCCAATCACTCGGAGTCATACAATGTCTGCTTAATGCTTCCACTTGAGCCATTGTAAAAGAAGCGGTAGTACCATAGGTATGAACCGACTCTGCAAGGGATTTAACTACCTTAAAATCAAGCGGTTCTTCGTACCTGTTCCCTTGTGGGTCTTGGTATACCGGATAGGAAAACTGTAATTCTGTTCTTACTTGTGTCCACATCCCTGGGCAGAAAGATCTCCCTACTTTCAGGGACTGAACAGGCTGATCTATCTGAATAGCTTCTGGATATGGAGGGGGAGTTGAAGGCGCCGCGGCAACGGCTTTACTTACACCGACCGCTGCCAACGTGGCTGAAGGCGCTGCAGCAACGGTTTCACTTACACCGACTGCCGCCAACGTGTCTTTCTCTTTTACCCTTTTCTTTTCCCTTTTTCTAATAGCAGTCCTCTCCAACTGTTCTATTAGAGCGTGTAGCTCCCCTTCAGAATCCGTGCCCTCTGAGTCCTCAAAATCTCTAAAATCTCTAAAATCTCTAAGATCGGGATAGAGAAGAACCTTCTTTTTGCTTCCCTTTTCACTGTCTGCCTGCTCAAATCTTTTGCCTTTGTTACTTTCCTTTTCACTGTCTACCTGCTCAGATCTTTCCCCTTGCAGCAGTTCCAAGGCTGATTCTCCCTCCTTAATTGCGTTACAGCATCTCTGATCTTCTAAACAACTCCTCACCATCTTCCAAATCAGTCTTACTCCATGCTTCAGAGTCCCTTGCTTCCAAGCAAAATCCAAGTCCCTGCCTAATTTGTCCCAGCAGGATACCGTAAGATTCCTGGACACCGCAAACCACGGAGCCACGGAATCGCATTCATTCAAAAATCTCTCTAGGGTAGACGTCTTAATTTTCAAATTCCTAGCTAAAAGTAGCTCCTGAAGAGCCAGAAAAATTGGATGTGACTCAGACAATCCCATGATTAAAAATTTACTTTCGGTTCGCAGCTTCCCCGCGAAACTTTACCTTTTGTTCGCAACTTCCCGCGAAACTTTACCCTTTGTTCACTATCTCTGTGAAACTTTACCTTTTGTTCGCTATCTCCGTGAACCTTTACCTTGTGTTCGCTATTTCCGTGAAACTTTATTGTCCCAATTTATCCCAGGAACTTACCAGCGCACTGCCCCTGACTGCAGGAGTTCTGAGTCTTTTCTGGTTCCCCGTACAGGCCACCACTTGTCGCGTCCCCCTCGACCAGCAAGGATGACGCAACTCGCAAAAGCTCTTCTCAAGCAGTTTATTCAGGTCCCTTGAAAACAGTCTTCCGAATGCCCGGGCAGACCCAACCCACAGGCTAAATACTATATGAACAGCCAATTAAGTAAAGCCACGTAGTGCTATCTTAGAGGCCCACGTATGCGGAAGCAAGCCAGATCAGCGGTCTTAGCCAAATATGGACTTGTTTACCACCGAGAGTGCTCACCGTCGGGCTGGTGGAAGGCGGAAACCGGCGCCATCTTTAGGGCACGGCACATCGCAGCTCTCTACACCTGTGTAGCTGGGTGAGATTTAGAAGGGGTTGTGCCCTTTGTTCAGTGTCCTGGAACACTTGCCGCCTTGTGACTGTTGACCCCGAAATCAAAATACATCCCCGCTGGCCACCGCCATCTTCCAAAGATGTTTTCTTAACTTAACTTAAGATTTTTTTGATATCGACACATGTCAGCTCCTGACAGCACCCCTTATTCTACTCCAAGTAGAATATGAGCATTGAAGAATCTCCATTGGGAGTTCATTGAATTGGTGGTAAGCCTTTCTCTTGGCAAGAAAAACCCCTTGCTTCAACTGTAGACAGACTGCTGTCCAAAAAGGACAAAACTTGGAAGCAGGTAAGTCGACAGCCTAGCTCTGCCAAGACAGGGTAGGTATGTCCTTCATAATTCTTGCTCTACAATCAATGACTTTCAGAGAAACAGGACCAAATGGCTGAAAATTGATGCTGTTGTGTATGGAGAGAAAATGGGAACTGTCCAGGTAGCCACTGGTATGTCATTTCTTAGTTTTGGAAGCTGCAGACCCTGTACTTCCTATATAATCAGATATATTTATCCCTCTCAGGTCTCTGAGGTGGTTGAAGAATAGATAGCTAGAGTCTCATAGTTAAATTTTGAGTTGTTTAGGAATCAAGAGGGTGTTCTGGATCTAAGAAGATATTTTAAAAATTGTGAGGCAAGTTAGTATGAAATCTGAGTTAGTTTAGAACTTTAAACTCATGGAGATGATTAGTTAGTAAAATGTTAAAGTCAGGTGCCAAATACATATGGACTGGACATTGGGAATGTATGCTAAGCCTTATAACTCTTATAATTGTGGCCTATTTATTTCTGTTGTTTTGTATTGTATTTATAGTTATAAGAAAAAGAACCATTTTTTTGGACTGAAAGGGAGAGCTTTTAGGGGTAAAAAGAAATACCTTAAACTAAAAAAAAAAAAAGAAGGGAAAAGGAAGGGGGGTTGAGGGGTGGAGGGTGGAAGGGTGGGACTGGAGGGGGGAGTAGGGAGGGGATTGTGATTAACATATAATTTGAAGAAATAAAAATAAATTAATATATAAAAAAACTAATGTAAAAAGTTAGACAGGAAGACACGAAATGTCAACTTCTGTCCTCCACAGGCACAAACACCCACTTGCAACTGGGCACACACGTGCAACAGGCAGTAACTTATAGACATGTATACACAAAACGATAAAGTATAAAAGAAGTACAAATATGTATAGTACACACATACTTTCTGATGAGTGTAGATGGGAATTTAATTCTAAATGAAACAAGCAGTTGGAGAGCATCATCTCAGGAGTATCAGAGACCCTTGGTTTTCTATGTCCTTGTTTGTAATAGTGGCTTTAAATTACTTGCTGGCTAAGCAGAAAGTCATGCTTACACCTTTTCCCTTTGTGCCAATGGGTTTGTTCTTGTCTATCCCAAGAACATTCTTCCTCCCTTGTTCTTACCAATCCTTTATCTCCTCTGAGCCAGTTGTTTCTTTCTAGTTCTCTCCTAGAAGAATGTGGCTGGGAAATCAAGTTGACATACCTCCTAGGTATTTTGGAAACATTAAGAGGAGGATTTTACTTATTTATGTTAGACCCAAGGGACAATTGGAGTTTTCAGTCCACAGCAAGTGCATTTTGAAGTTATGCTGTAAACAGCTACACAAAAGGAAACACACACCCATTACAGTAGGCATTTTATAAAATTTGTTTGAAAATATGGATAAAAGAAATTATCAAAGGATTATGAAAATGTGTATTTCATGTACTTGTTACATTAGCTATGTTTCATTTGTACCTTTAAAAACTGCCACCTATTATAGAATTGATAAAAGTTGAGAAGATGTTTGATGGAGTAATAGTTTCCCCAAGTCCAATTAATTGGGTTTTAAGTTGTGAAAGAAACAAAAACAAATAGTAAAATTTCAGAGATTCAGTCTACCGAAAGGGTATCATTGAAAGTGTGGCTTACTTTCAGTAACTGCAGCTTAGAGGTAGTTGATTCTACAAGGTGACTTATAAACCCTTCATCAAAATGTATCCTTAAGAATACATCCCTTATTCTTATTATGCAGAATTGAAATGCTTATGTTTTAACCTGGTGGGAAGACCTTTTGCTTTTCAAGTTTTCTTTTAAAAAGAGAGGCACACATTAAATTGTTTGGGTTTTCTGTTTGTTTTGCCTGAGAAACACCCTGTGCATCTTGTCATGCCTTTCATGTTAAATTTAGGCCTGTGTTCAGAAAATTGAGAAAAACGTTCACCATTGAGAGGTGAAAATGGGAAATGAAAATATTGATTCAGAAGGCTCCCAGGAGAATTAAACAGCTAATGAAAGGATTGTAGTTGCTAAGGCCACCATGAATAGGAAAGTGAGCATGGGTTCCTCATCTGGTACTCAGTTGATTCTCACTCATGATGCCTATAATTTCTGGCTATGTGGGTACCATGCCAACACCTCTAACTGCAGTAAAAGAAAAAAAAAACATACAGTGCCTCCTATTTTTTTGGATTCCAGCAGAATCTCCACTGTAATGTTTCCTTTCTTTTGGAAACATCTATGAATTTTTGGAAACACCCTGTTCATCAATTCTCATAGCAGGGCTAACCCATTGAACACAAAGTAATCACAAGTTACAGTGTTTGCCTGGAGGTCTTGGCTATTTTGGGTCTAATCTGACCCCTAATTACAATAACTAGATGTAGTAGTGACACCATCAAATTTAATCTATCTTTTTGTTCTGGCGGGGAATACAGCATCACAACAAATAGTTTGGAAGGACCGTTTCCAAGAGCAAGCTGTTCCTCAGATTTACCCATTAAAAAGAGACCCCATGTAACATTTGTTACACCAAAGAGAGGGAAAATTAGGTGTATATTATCACAGGAAGTGTAATATGCTGGAAGTTACAGAGTCATAGTAATTTTCAGGAAAATATGAAGGCAATTAGGCAGGTGATGTAGTAGATAGCTACTGGCTGTTTCTCCTGTTTACCTGAATTGTTTATTGAATGCATCACCTACTGATAACCTGAGGTAAATCACTTTTGTGATAAGCTACACCTGATAAATTGCTTGGGAACCCTGAGTGGCAGAGAGGAGGGTGTGGAGGCAGAGTTTAATCAAGTTAAGACTTGCAAGTTCCCAGGAGCCAGAAGTCTCAGAAAGACAAATCCATTCCTTTCCCACTTCACTCTCACCATGAGGAGACACTCTGAACAATGCTGACAGCCAGATGGATGGTCTGTGCCTCTCTCTTGGGACAACGAAAGGAATGCTGTGCCTGATTACATTGTGGGGCCAGAATAGAACTGAGATCCTAGAAGGCTTGACTTTCAAAAAGTAGTGGGATTTATTCAGAAGCCACAGGCCCTTGAGAGTTGTCTCAGCTGTTAGGAAGGGATGAGGGAAGAAAGCGCTGGGGCCATGTGACTGTGGAACAAGTGCACACACTGGGTCCCTGAGTGGCTCCCAGGGTCGGGGGTGGGGTGGGGAGAGGAGGTGAGGAGGGAGAGAAGACTGTCTGAGGCCAACCACCAGGTTAATACCAGGCACTCCCAGGACTCCGAAGGGAAGGGAAGTACGAATTCTGAGATGACTGAACTTAGAACTTCTGACATGAGTGAGTGAGCGGTAGATGACAATTTGGACTTTTCTGACAACAAGTTTCTATGGGTGAGTAGAGATTTAGAATATTTCCCATACCCAGCTTTACTCAGTTAAACACATTGTGCTCACAAGGCTGTCTCTCTTTACAATCAATGTGACTTACTTCCCTTGTGGATGGATAAAATAAGTGTGGCATCACTGGATACTTGGGTCATCTTCATAGATGATGGATTGTAAATCGTTTTATCACATAGCCTTAATGGATTAGATGAAAACATTAATTAGCAGATGTTAATATACTCATAAGTGCTTGAATAATCTGTTTTTTGGGTGGAAATATTTAAAGTGATTGATCCTTTCAGTAAAGAATTAACACTAGCCATAGACAGCTGTGTCAGTCACAAAACCTTTGTTTTTGTGGAGTTTGCCTATTGGGTGGTAAGAATTTTCCTGGGGAGATCTAGGACTCATGTCTACTCACCCCAGATAGGAAGCCCAAAACAGGAAGGAGCCCACAACAGACCAAAGTATTGATATGACGAAAATCCAACCAATTATTCAATCAATACGTTTTATTTGGATTACTTACAGGAATGTGGTTGAGGGCTTACTTAGAGAAGCAGAAATGTCTAAACTACAACTGCATCACCAAAGATTGCCACAGCATGGGAGGAAGCTCACAAAAGCTGCAAACCTGGAACACACGGAACATCCTGCAACCAGCTCAGCAAGTTGGAGAGTGTCCTTTCCAGGTGCCTCAGCTAGTCTAAGCCTCTTCCGGGCAGCTTGGCTGGTTTCTGTTTCTTCAGGGCATCCAGTCTATTCTCAACAGTCTTCCTTGGAGTTTGGCTTGTATGTGAGTGACTCTCAGCAACTTTACTGCTTACTCTTGGAGGGAGGGTCCTAGTGTATCTGGTCATTTTCAGGGACTTCCTGAAGATAGTTTGAGTTGTTTACATTCTTACTTAAGGAACTTCCCTGCAAGATGGAATATTTCAATGTCAGAGGAAACTTACAATACACCTGTCAGTAACTAGGATGCTTACTGTAGATGTAGTTAGTGATTGGACTTGTTGCTAAGATACTCTAATCTTCTTCATAAGCATGAGACCAAAAGGAAACTAACAGATTTTCAAATTGAATATGTTTTATCTTTAAAAAAATTTTAAAAGCGGCTATCCTTTGTTATTTTTTTTAAACTATGGTTTATGTAATTTGTAAGGATTTTACCAAAAGATGCATTCCCCTCTCCCGCCACATAGCTGGTAATTAATGATTTTTGGATACATCATGGTTTGGAGTGTGTCTAAGAGGTTTATGGTTTTACTCAGCCAGAGGATTACCTATGTTCATACAAACCACAGATGTACAAAGCTCATAATTAGACAAGTTCTATGCTCTGTGATTTAAAAGACTAATGATTATGACACAGGCTTTTACTGTGAACCTGCATAGCTATTGTCTTTCTACACTATCTCTTTAGATCACAATAGATTTTTTGCTGGGTATGGTGGCACACGTCTTTAATCCCAGCACTTGGGAGGCATAGGCAGTTGGATCTCTGTGAGTTCAAGGCCAGCCTGGCCTACAAAGTGAGTCCAGGACAGCCAGGGCTACACAGAGAAACCCTGTCTCAGAAAACAAAACAAGAAACAAAAGAAAACAATATATTTTTCTAGTACATGCTTTCTTGGTAGGTATTGTATTATACCCACCCTTGAAGTACCTAAAAATTCCTTTCCATAGCCTTAAAATTACTGTTAATTAATTAAAAACATTGTTAATAAATTAACATATATTAATATAAGAAATCAAGATGGGTAGAGTTGCTAACAGCTTATATCCTGAGCCCCTAAAATATTAGTTAAGAGAATTTTTGACATAAAGCTTCAGCTATCTTTGATTTATAAAATGCTGCAACTATTTACATTTTTAAAAACTGTATTTGTGTGTATGTGTGTGTACCTACTTGTTTGTATATGCAGCAGGTGTGTAGGTACCTATGGAGATCAGAAGAGGGCATCAGATCCTCTGAAACTAGACTTAGAGGCAGTCGTTGGGTGCCTGATGTAGGTGCTGGGAACTAAACCCAGATCCATTACAGGAGCCGCAAATGCTCTTAAATACTGAGCCATCTTTTTAGCCCCTGCATTTGTTTAAATGTAGGGTCTACACCATCAGGGTCTGCAGCATCCTGTGTCCTGTGAATGTGCTCACATTCATGACATCACTGTGATTTGTATGTAAACATATTCATCGTGTACAAAAATTTCTTGTGCCTTTTGTAAATACTCTTTCTCCCCTTTCTTTTTTCTTTGTCTGTATTCCAGAAAAGCTAGTAATCTGTTTTCTAGGATCATGAGTCTAGTTTGCATTTTATCAGGTTTAAAAACGTGGGATACTACTGTATATTCTCATTTTTGTCTTATTTGTTTTCACTCAGTGTATCCAGTTTGAGACTCACTGATGCTGTCTCATGTAAATACTTCATTCCTTTCTATTGCTAACTTTCCATTATATAACTATACAGCAATTTGTTCGCCTATTAATCTCTTAATGTATATTCAAATTGCTTTACAATGACCATGGAAAACAAAGTGGTTGTTAAACCTTCCTGTGGACTTATGGATTTATACTTTGTTTTTGTAGTAAAACCCCTTAAGAGTAGGATGGGTTTGAAAGTAGTTTTATATCAAACATAAAAAGAAAGAAAGAAAGAAAGGAAGAAAAGCTGTCAAAGTATTTTCTAAAAGGATTCCTGCTTCACACATTATTATTGGCAATGTGTAGGAGTGAAAATTGCACCGTATCCTTGTCAACATTTAAGATGCTCGTTCTTGTAATTTTAGCAGCATTAATTTGCATTTGTTTGATAACTAATGAATCTCTTTCTATGCTTATTCACCATGCAGCTATCTTCCTTCATGAAATATTTGGTCAATTCTCTTGCCTATTTCAAACTTTTTATGTATAAACTCAAAGGTACCAAGACCATCTACATATTTGGTTACATATTAGAACTTACAGAATTCAGAGACCATATTTAGATGGAACTTAACATGTGGGGAGAGGTGGGATGGGGCTTAGGTCATTTATAGCTCAAGGCAAACAAATTTTTTACTATCTTATATTTATTAATACCTAATAAACTATAACCTATAATCACCTAATACCTAAGAACACCTAAACAATACTACCCTAACCCTTTTGAAAGGATATTAAGATTCTTTAGAGCAGGTTTGTTAGCGCAACTTGGTCAGCCTTCCATATGCTAGCTCACCTCAAGCAGCATTTAGCAGACTGGCTGTGGCACAGTCATGGCAGAATAACTTTCAGCTTGCCTCAACTTCCTCTGAGTCTAGCATCGCAGCAGTCTGGTGGTTGGTGCGGCCAGCCAACTTACCTTACCCACCCTGCTTGCGGCCAGCTTCAGTCATACACGCTACAGACGCTGTCTGGCCTGTGGCCTAGTCTTGCCTCGTCTTTTACTTCAAAGCCTTGGTACAGCCTCTCGGGACAGAAGTTACTCTCCTACCTGTTTTTGAGGTCCTCTCAGCGTGTGTTTGCTGTGGCTTCAGAGTGAGCATTCTTCTTACCTAGTTCACTAGCTAGCATACCTAAGGCTACTCTGCTCCTGCTGTTGTCATCATTGTGACTTTTCTTGGCCCTCTTGGGCTGGGTCATGACCAGAGGCGTTTCCGAGCTTTTTTCTGTCAGGAAGACCTCATTGCAAGTATCTCGTCTATGTCTTCACAACTATGTCTCTTTTCTGTCTTGACCATCTCTCTCACGAGCTGGTTCCGGCTCTCTCTCCTCTTGTGGGGGTTCCTTCACATGGAGCTCTCTGACTTAAATAGGGAGTGGTCTTGCAGCCTTTTGTGATCTCTCTGGCTCTCGGGCTCTCTTGAGGTCTTTGGCAGTTCCCGTGGCCTCTCCTGGTTTCTGGTGGCCCTTGGCCACACCCTCCATTGGTCACTTTCTGTGGCTCCATCAGAACCACCCCTTTGTTGGGCACCATCGGCCATCCACAGTCTTCAAAACAAGGCTTTTCTCCACCGCTCCTTGGCTGCAAGTCTTTGCCAGTGTTCTTCAGTAGCTGAAAGCTACAGCTAGAGAGTTTCAAAGTGTGGCTGTGTTGAGAAGCCTCCTTTCAGTTTCCTGGGCTTTAAAAAGGTACATATGCTGCCAGGCACCTGGCTGATCTGATGCCCTTAAGAGCCTGCATTTCAGAAGCCTGTACTAATTCACTAAAGAAAATTAACCCATTACAACCTCAATCTTTTACCCTGGTTCTTTTTCACTTCTTGAGCACCATGATGTGAATGGCTTGGTCTCTCACACACACTCTGCCATGATAAGCCCTAAAGCAGTGGGTCTGCTTAACCATGGACTGAATTCTCCAAAACAGCATAAAACTTTCCTCTCTATAAGATGACCAGCTCATATTTTGCTAGAGTACCAGGAAACTGACAAACAGAAAAGGTCACTTAGCAATCCTCCTTTCTTTAGCAATGAAATGGTGAGACTTGTGTGTTAGTGTTTGGCCTGGGACTCAGAGCTCATGATTTTCATTGGGTGTAGTTATGTAAGCATTTTCTGAGGATGTAGCCAGCCACAATAAACATTCCAGAAGAAAATCAAAATTTCTATCATTTTTTGTATAATTGATCAAAAGATCCTTATTAGCAAAGAGAAACTTCCAAAAGCCATATATTCAGATGAGAGCTGTTGGCTGAGTGGTAACCTGCAAGCAAGCCATTGTAAAAGTAGCAAACTAAAATTCTCTTTCCTGATCTCCCTTCTTTTTCTTTCCCTCTCCACCCCTACCTTTCTTCTTGTATCTCTTCCTCATCCATACATTCTCTCTCTCCCAGTTTCCTAAGAAAAATCATGCTTACTGTGGAGTACCCAGGTAGAAGTAAGAACACGGTAAACCAGAAAGTCACAGGGAAGTTTATGCTTTAGTTGGAGAAAAACACAACTTCTAGGAACTCATCTTGCCTGCATTGGGCCACATCGAATGGGAAGTGAATGTAATGCAGTTTATAATACTGTGGTAAAATACCACTCTCACCTAAGGTTAGAATCTTCTTATCTGATAGGATGAGGAGGCTGGAAACTGTGCCAGTACCAAAACCAGAAAAGATCCTCCAGAGTAAATCTTCAGACTGGCTTGAGGCCTAGCATAAATTTCAGGGAAGATAGGAATGCATCTAATGTATCTGTAGGCATTACACTCCTCACACACAGGAAAGACCATAATCCTTTCACCATGTTTCCATCTTGGATTTACTCTAATCCTTTCAATATGATCTTTTTGTTTCAAAATTTCTGGATCACCCTCTTCGTCCATGATCATTTTCTACCATAGAATAAATAATGATTCTAGCATGTTTAGTAAAAAGTAAAAGCCTCTTATCAAGCTGTTTCCTACAACATTCCTTGATATAAGCCAGTGGGGGGGAATGAACAAAGATGGGGATATACATAAATAACTAACTCAGTCCAAGTGTGCAATTGCTCTAGTTCCTTTTTTGTTACTATGATAAAAACACCCTGATGAAAAGTGATATAGGAAGGGCTTAATTGAGTTATAATTCCCGGTTATATCCCACGAAGGCAGCCAGAACATGAACTCCAGGCAGGATCATGGAAGCTTGCTCACAGGCTCTCTCTCTCTCTCTCTCTCTCTCTCTCTCTCCATATATATTTAGGTCCAAGAAATGAACCCCTGAATTTGGAGCAACTGAGGAATCAGCAGGACACTTGAGAATGATGAAAAAGTGAGAGACTTTATTTACCAGCATGCTTAGGTTGCACTCACAGAGTTCCCATGCAAGGGAAAGGAGGTGACTCCAACCTAGTTTTCACATTAAGTTTTCATACATTTTTTTTTTTGTGAGGCAGAACCAAGCAACAGTGGTCTGGTGAGCTTTGATTGGCTAGCATGTCTATCTATATGTTAACTGGTGCTGGCTAAAGTTGAGGAACTTGGTACTGGGGACAAAGAACTTGGTCTCCTAGTAACAACTAGGGAATTTCCAAATTCAGGGAGGTAGTATTGTTTTTTAACTTGCAGTTCCTGGGACAAGTTGACCTGGAGTCCAGGACCTGTCCAAATTCCCAGGTTTTTGAAGCCTGACTAATGTTTGTTCAAGTGAACTTTGAGCCTTTTCTTTTTTGACTGCTTCAATCATGAAGCAGCCAAGTCTATCTAGTCTTTTTAAGAAGGGCCATTTAGTGAGTGGTATTGTTGTCTTAGAACCATCAGCTGTACTGTATTAATCCTATCTTTAACAAAGGCAATCAAATGACTGAGAATACATGGGCCAAAAGTCAAAATAAGCAGCAAGATAATTAATGGTCCCAAAAGAGTGGATATCAGGGTAGTTAACCAAGGGGAAGAACTAAACCAAGATTCAAACCAGCCTTGATTTTGTTTCCTTTTTCTCTTTCTTTTGGCCAGATCTTCTACCATCTTAGCCATTGAGTCTTTAACTAGTCCTGAATGGTCAACATAAAAATAACATTCTTCCTTTAAAGTAGCACAGACTCCCACTTGTTGGAGAAACAATAGGTCTAGGCCTGTCTATTCTGTAAGGCTATTTCCAAGAGGGGGGATAAGGAATCTTGATGGTGAGAAACAGAGTTTTCCTAAGGCTTTTATATTGTTGTCCCTGTAGCACTAAAGAAGAAGTTTCAGTGGCCACTCCTATGGCTCCCAAACCTAAAAGGAGTGATACTGTCAAAGCAGTTGACAATTCCCATTTTTTCTCAGATGAGTGGTCCCTCTTAGTACTTTTCTAGAAGCTGTGTTTAGGGGTGGTAAACTAGTCTAGGCATGAAGTGTACAAGCACACAGAAATCTTTAGAGACCTTGAGAAACTGGTTATGGGTACAAGGAGTAAGTCCTGTAGAACATGCCCACCATCCTTCATTAGGTTTGAGAATGTAAAAATGATGGTGGGTGGGAGGAACAGTTCCTATGCAGAGGCCCTTTCCTGATACTGACTGAGAGTTAGTTTAAGATTTTGACTCCATTTGCAGCTAGATATATCAGTGGCAACATTTATGACACCATAACAAAGCCAACATTTAGTTGGAGCCATTAATAGCTATCCATTTGTAGCTCATGCAAGGGAGTTCCTTTTGACATAGCATCTCAGCCTGTTAGATGGGACAAGGGACAGTGTACTGTTTTCTGTAACTACTTCCAGCTGCTATGAGGATGTCATCATCCAGGTTCAGAAAGACTGAAATGCTAGTCAAAGGCTGGACAATGGAAAAATCATCAGAAGTATCTGATTAGTGGATCCAGCCAAAAGACAGGGAGCAATCATATTGGCTGGACTGGTTCATCTAAGCTTTCAGGAAGCCCATGGCTCAGCTTGCATTCCACAGGTGATCCCTGGATAGAATCTGCCACCAGGTGAGAATATGCTGGGACAAACATAGACTACAAATAGAAGTTAGAATCACCTACTAATTGGGGAAGGTAACGAACCCCATAACCAAAGAGAAAATCCCATTTTTAAGAGCAGGCAGTTGTATTTATCTGGAATCCTGTTTAATCTGAGACTGGTAGATTCAGGCTCTGAGACTAGATCTCAGAAAGGTAACTTTAAAAACAACCTTGAGTTACTAGCATGAACAATCTTTAAATCAGAGGAGAAACTTGTGATTAATCATCTGGTAGTATGTGTTTTTCAGAGCTAGATCAACATTATTGGAACTTTAGCAGTAACATGGCAAGGGGAAGAAATCTGAAGCATCTGTTTATCATGAGACATAGGTGATGTTATTAGCAGTGTCACTGTAAAGACTGTAGGCAAGGCAAAACTCTGTCCTTTTAATAAAAGATACTTAGTAGTCTTAACTAGCTAATAAATTAACATACATTATCTTAGGGTAAGGTGCTAAGCCTTTCCTATCTAAAGTCTATTGGGAACCCCTTTCAAGTCTGAGAAAATAAACAAGAAAACAAATAAGAGACCAAAAATAAAAGCAGTCATAGAAACTACTAGTTCACACAGCAACAATGCCCCACCCAGTCTCATGACCTGCTAGGCAGAACCAGTTCCCGTTACCTCATCAGAGAATCAGGCAAGAGGGGGCCCCTCTGTCCCCCCATCCTTCAGAGAGTCTGAAGTGTCCTTCAAGACTCTCGAGACTAGCAGGATGGTGGCATGTCTGTCTACTGCATTTTAGTCACCATGTACACACAGCATTCTTTGAACTCCTCAATACACACAGCATTCTCCTGAATGCCTCAATAAGAAAACTGAAAGGATGACAACAGAAACTGTGTGCATTTCTGAACTTGCACAAACTTGCATTTTCCAAATGCCCAAGAAACACAAAACAAAAAAAACAGGGACGAATGGTCTCACAAACAGCCAGTCAAGACAGACAGGAATTGAGCTCAAGAATCAACCCGCAGCTTATGTTTACCTCCGTCTTGAGGGGCCTTTCCTAGTGACTCAAGGAGCCCCAAATGAATCTCGGTGGAACTTCCAATTGTTAGGTACAAGAGACGGACCCCTGTATTTGGGGCAACTGAGGATTCACCAGCACATTCCAGAATGATGAAAAAGAAAGAGGCTTTATTTACCAGCATGCTGGGGTCACACTCAAGGAGTTCACATGGAAGGGAAAGGAAGCAACTTCAACCTAGGTTTCACATTAGGTTTATATACATTTTTGTGAGGAAGAACCAAGCAACAGTGGTCTGGTAAGTTTTGATTGGCTAACATATCTATCTATACATTGATTGGTGCTGGCTAAGGCTGAGCAACTTGATACTGGGGACAAAGAACTTGGTCTCCTAGTAACAACTAGGGGATTTCCAAACTCAAGGAGGTAGTATTGTTTTTCAACTTGCAGTTCCTGGGACAAGTTGACCTGGAGTCTATAGCCTGTCCAAATTCTCAGGCTTTTGAAGCCTGACTAAATTTTGGTCAAGTGAACTTTGGGCCTTAATTATGTATATATATATATATATATATATATATATATATATATATATATATAT
>CAJQZJ010033222.1:6676550-6760783 GCA_907164525.1 Lophiomys imhausi | reverse complement strand
ATATATATATATATATATATATATATATATATATATATATATATATAAAAATATATATATATATATATAAATATATATATATATATATATAAACACCACATGTCTAGGGATGGCACTGTCTACAGTGGGCTAGGCACCCCTATATCAATAAACAATCAAGACAATCCCTCGTAGATATTCCCACAGATTATTCTGATCTTGGCAGTTCCTCTATTTGAGGCTTTGCTCTCACATGTCTATAGGCTGTGTTTAGATGATAATTAAAGCTAAGTAGGACATCAACATTTTATATCTTCATTTAAGGCAGATTTTAGAGTTCTTTGTAGAACTGATTCTTAGCATCCTTCAGGCATCATTGCATAAATGTTCATTCCTTAGCTTGGCTATGAAGGGATTGAAAATCATTAAGTCCAAGGTTAGGCTTTCTAAAAAGTGCTTGAAGAGTAGACATAAATATTCATGTTAATAGTTGGAGGCAGTGGATTTGGATTTACACTATCAAGTGAAAATGAAGGTAGTCAAGAAAGATAGGTGTTCAAAGACAGGCTTACTCCTTAGCCTATGTGGTGTACCTCTAGTGAGGAGGCCCTTTAGGGTAATATTGTTATGCAGAATGTTGACTTTGTGATTATAATAACTACTTAATTATAAAGGGAATTAAGAATAAGGCAGGGACTAACATCAGAAATTTGACTTCACAATAGCAGCACATATTTAGATTAGAGGTTACTGACACAGTTGACATTGCTAAATTTTTCTAGATCAAATTACCAATGTTATTAATTTTATCCCCATAAGAGATGTACATTTTCTTACCTATACCTTTTAGTGATTATATTAAATATTAACCAATGAACCAAATTATTCCTTTTAATCATAGGTTGATACTGTTATTTTTGAAAAATCTAACTTTGGGAAATGAAGTCAATTTCTGTCAGTGCTAGTATCATTGTGTACCAGCTGTCAGCTATCTATACTAGCTTTGTTCTTACAGGACAAGAGCACATTGATTTGATTTCCTACTGTTCTGGGTCCACCTGCTTGAAGCCTTGAAACAAATGTTATTCATTATGATATCTAAGAGTATAAACATATGTGAAAGATACTATAAATAGAGATGGAAGCCAAAGTATAAAAATATATGAAAGCATTTGGATGTCACTAAAATCTGAATTACTTGAATTTTGTATTTAAGATGAGGAGAAAGATTCTAGCATGGCATCAGTGTGCATAAATATCTTGAGATCACAGATTAGCAGTGGCAGAGGAGGGGGTCAATCTCAAGCAACTTAGTGCAGATATTACACTCAAAGCTTCTACTTTTGAGAAGGCAAAGAGACAAATCTATAATTTTATTCATATAATCATCTTCAAATTCAAAAAAGTTTGATAAATGGAGAACATTTTGAAATCCTGGAAAATATAAAATAATGTAAGAATGAATTCCTGAACCAGGGGATTTCATCAAATTAAAAAATGTTTTTAAAGCAGTGGTATACTTGCACAGTCTTATAGAAAAGATTTTACTTTTTACTCTTTTTCTTTTTTTCCTACCATGAGCATTCTAGTGGGTAATAAAGTGACTTTTCACTGTGGCTTTGATTTACATTTCCCTGATCCCTAATGATAGTGTAGTGAGCAATTCATGTGGCATAGTGGCCATTTGGGTATCTTCTTTGGAATAATGTCTACAGTGTTATGATTTTGTCTTTGCATTCATAGAGCATCAGCCTCAATTTCTTTTTTGTTATTGACTTTTAAATTTAGTACACAAAGCAGTAAATTTCATTATTACACTTTCATATATATATATATGTATATATATGTATGTATGTATATGTCTTTATACTTTGTTCTAATTGCCTCTCTCCCACTGCCCCTCCATACCCCCCCTTTACCTTGGTCTTTTTCCTACCCCCAGATAGTCCCTGCTTCTGCTTCTCTGTTACATTCAATTTCACTACCATTCTTCCCTTTCTTTATGTTCTCTTCCTTTCCTCATGTGATTCCTTTTCAACACACACACACACACACACACACACACACACACACACACACACACATCTAGGTTCCACAGATGATAAAAAAGTGGTGTTTATCTTTCCAAATCTGGCTTATTTCATGTAACATAATAATTTCTAGTTCCATCCATTTTCCTGAAAATGTCATGATTTTATTTTTCTTTATGGCTCAGTATTTACCCTGTGTGATGAATGTGCAAGTATCTCTGTAATATGTTGACTTAGTCTGTCTAGCAGATATCCAGGAGGGGGATATTTGGGTTATATGGTGGTTCTATTTTTAGTCTTCTTTAGAAACTCCATATTGTTTCCCTAGTGGTTACAGCAGTTCACATTCCCGCTGCTGTGTGTAATAAGTTTCTTCTTTTCCTACATCCTTACCCACACTTCTTGGCATCAGTTTCAATGGCGGAAAATAATTTTGACTGGGTAATCTTAAAATTAAGAAATATAATAAGTCACAAAATTGTTGTACAATTCCATTGATATGAACTATGTAAAACAGACAGATATACAGAGACAAGGAGAGCTTTGGAGGGCATGAGGGAATTGGGGGATTACCTTTGGTGACTAGAGTAGTTCCATTTAGAATGATAAAAGCATTGTAAAATTGAATTTTGGCAATGGTTGCCTAACACTGTAGAGATACTAAAGAGCATTGGAATGTGTAATTTAAGTAGGTGAATCCTCTCATGTGCATGTTATCTTGCAAGGCAGCTATTGTAAAATGCAAAAAGAAACAAAAATAGAAGCAAAAATTACACCCAGTTCCAATAGCTTCCTTTTGAACTCACAATATTATATCTCTATCTCTCATTGTCTGCAATTTTCTATGTGGCGTTTAATGAAGAACAGACAGCACAGCATCCACATGTGGTACCCATTGACCCTGAAACCAGGTGCACTTAACTTTCTAAAGGTTTATCTATTTTTTCTTTGCATTTTAGATAAAACGTTTAGATACTGTTAACATTTCTAATAAACATCTGAGATGTTTTCCTACAGTTTTATTTTGGGAATAGATTTAAAGGATAATGAAATGTCAAATATAGTAAGTTTTTCACTTAGCATTTTTTTTTTCAAGTAACACTCATGAGAGGTCTTCATGGTACAGGGATTCTATCAGCCTCTTTTATGTGTTACATTATTAAAGTGTTAATTCTGCCTTGTAGTTGAAGAGCCTAGAGTACCTGGGTTAGAATCACCCACTAACATAATTAGAATAGCAGTGTTGATTGTGCTGTGTTATGATGAGTAGTTTCCAATTAATGTAATTGTGCCTTGAATTATTCTATGAAAACAATGGTCACAGGCATGATTTAAAAGTGGCTGGAAATGAAAAGAAAAACAGTCAATGGTCATAAGCACTTTTGAAATCCAGCTAGGCAAACTCTATTTTGTTTCAAGGCTTGGTGAGAATCTGTGACTTGAAACAGCTCTATTGGCTCAGAGCTCTGTAGCTTCCCTTTGTTCTGGGAGCCATCCTCTCTCATCCATGAAAGGCAGCCATAGAAAATGCTGAAAAGTTTTATTAGTGATTTTGTTTTTCTAGACAAATTCAGGAGCCTGACTACTCTCTTTCATCTTGTTCTTTCCCTATACCATTTATGTCAGCTGGCAGAATGTCTGTTTGTAAGTCATGCTCGTGTTCTGGCATGTGCTGGCACCTAGAGCTTCCCCTGAAGGTAGTCCTAGAGCAAACCAATCTTATTTATATGTTTTGCTGTGATGGCACAAAGGGTCTATGTGCCACAAGCATAATCCTCACAAAGATACTCTATATTAGTAGTTGTCAACCTGTGGGTTGTGACCCCTTTGACGGGTCACATGTCAGATATCCTGCAAATCAAATAGTTACATTACAATTCATATTAGTTTCAAAATTATAGTTATGAAGTAACAACAAAATAATTTTGTGATTGGGGTCACCACAACATGAGGAAGTATACTAAAGGGTGGCAGCACTAGGAAGGTTTCGAGCCAGTGCTTCAGATGAATGACGGCGCTAAGTTTCTATCTTCCTCAGGTATTAGTACAGCTGTTTAACCACCTTAGTTACACTGTGGAGAATGCAACTTTTCTGAGGGCAGCAACCTACTTCTTTTTCTTCTCTCACCCACTTTCTCTTCTCTGTTTAAAAATAAATAATTAATTTTATTTATCTTTATTGTGTGTGTGTGTGTGAGTGCATGCACATTTGCACTCATGTGAGAGAGGGCAAGTGTGTGGAGGTTAGAGGTCAACTTTGGGTTCTTATTTTCCAAATTGTTTGAGATAGGACCTCTTTCTTGTTCATCACTGTGTATACCAGGTTAGCTGGCCTGAAGATTCTCCTGTATCTGCTTCCAAGGCTGCAATAGGAGCCCAGGGGTTCTCCTGATACATGAGTTCTGTCAAGCTGAGCACTGGTCTCATGTCACCAGGCAAATACATTACCCACTGAACAGTCTCCCTAGACCCCACCACTCATTTTTAGAGTTGAGTCTTTTTGGTAGAGTTTAGGCCCTAAACTTGAGTTCTTCCCACCTCAGTTTCCTGAGTACTGGCATATGCCATCACGCTCACCTCCAACTTGTAATTTTTATGTTGTATACCATATATATGTACTTCATGTTCTTTACCTTGACAGTTCTTCCCCAACCTGGAAATAACTTCTTGGTTAGGGATGAGGGCATGTGTCCACTTCTACCTTTAGCTCTAGGGTCCTTCTCCCCCAATCTGGTGCAGATCCATGCAGGCATTGTGCATGCTGCTTCAGTGTCTGTGACTTTATGTGTACAACAGGTCCATTGTGTCAAGAAGGCCTTGATTCCTTGGTATTCTCCATCTTATCTGGTTCTTACACTCTGTCCACCTCTTCTTCTATAGAGATCTGTGATACCTGATAGGAGGGATTTGATGGAGATATATCCTTTAAGGCTGAATGTTCCACTCTTTGTTTATTGTTTGGCTATGTGTCTCTGTATTTATTCCCACTGCTCCAGGAAGAAAGTTATCTGATGATAGTTGAGCAAGGTAGTAATCTATTAGTACAGCAGAATGTTGTGAGGAGACACTTTATTGCTATGTTCCTTTAACAGAACAACATTTGTATTTGGTTTACCCCTAGATCCCTGGCCTATCTAGTCTCAGGTTCTTGGTCCCTCAGGCTGCATTTGGTATAAGTTTCATGTCCTGGAGTGGCCCTTAACTCAAATCAGATATTGTTTGTTTACTCCCATCAACTTTATGCTATTATTGCACCAGCTTATCTTGCAGGTAGACTGAGGGGTTTGTAGCAGGGTTGGTGTTTACTCTTCTTCTTTGGTAGTGTGCAGAGTACCTTCCAGTATCATGAACACTAGTCTGTAGGGAATGTAGGCTCTAAGTAGATACCAGGTTGACTTTTCTGTGTTCGGTGAGTTGTGTAGGTGCTATTTTCAGCAGTGGGGCCTTTTTGACAGTTTCTAGAGAACAACCCATAGCCTTGACAATAGCTTAGATTGTTTGAGGAGGGAGTTAGTGGGATCTCTTTGACCAAGGTCTCAATTAGAAATAATCCATTCTTGGTACCAAAAGCTTCCTTTGATGACAATACATGTCTAGTTCAGGCTCTGTCTCCCCTCTTATTTCATTTAGATTGCCTTCATACAAGCATGTGTTTCAGAAGCTTCTTGAGTATTAGTTTTTTCCATACAACCTTTCAAATGGCTCTTAATTTTAGCTGTTCCTCCTTATATTCTCTCCCTTTCTCTTCTCTACCCTCTTCATACCCATTTGATCTCCTATTCCAGTCTCTCCCCGCCCCATCCATCTATAACTATCCTATTTCTCCTTTCTGGGGAGATCCACCCCAGCCTCCAATTCCCTTACTCTCTACCTGACCCCTGTGGTTCTACAGATTGTAGCGTTCTTGTCAATTATTTATCAACTTATATCCACATTGTCTTTCTGGGTCTGAGTTACCTCATTCTGGATTTTTTTCTAATATGGAACATTTACACAATGAATATCATTCAGCGATTAAAAATCAAATCATGATATTCAAAGGTAAATGGGTGGAACTAGGAAAAAAAATCCATTCTTCTGTTGAAGGACATCTAAGTTGTTTCCATTCTCTGGCTATTATGAACAGAGCAGCAACTGAACATGTGAGTAAGTGTCCTTTGGATGAAGCATCTTTTGGGTATATGCCTAAGAATGGGATATAGCTGGACCTTGAGGTAGATGAATTTCCAACTTTCTGGGGGAACTGCCATACTAGTTTCTGTAGTGGCTATAAAGTTTGCATTCACATCATCAATGGATAAATATTTCCCTTACTTTATATCCTTGCAAGCATGAGCTGTTATTTGTTTTATTGACCTTGGCCATTCTAACTAGGGTAAGATTAAAATCTCAAAGTATTTTGATTTGGATTTTCCTGATGATTAAGGCACATCAATTTTCTTATAGCTGGAGTTTTCAAGAATCTGATGAAAGACAATGAGTTTTTGTATAATCTTTAAACTATTGACATATGTGGTACTTTTTAAAAAACTCTAATTTCTGTCAGAGAAATGGGGCCAAACGGCTGAAAATTGATGCTGTAATGTATGGAGAGAAAATGGGAACTGTCCAGGCAGCCACTGGTATGTCATTTCTTAGTTTTGGAAGCTGCGGGCCCTGCACTTCCTATACAATCAGATATATTTATCCCGCTCAGATCTCTGAGGTGGTTGAAGAATAGATAGCTAGAGTCTCATAGTTAAATTTTGAGTTGTTTAGGAATCAAGATGGTGTTCTGGATCTAAGAAGATACTTTTAAAATTGTGATGCAAGTTAGTATGAAAGCTGAGTTAGATATAGAACTTTAAACTCATGGAGATGGTTAGATAGTAGAATGTTAAAGTCAGGTGCCAAATGCATATGGACTGGATATTGGGAATGTATGCCAAGCTTTATAACTCTCATAATTGTGGCCTATTTATTTCTGTTGTTTTGTATTGTATTTATTGTTATAAGAGGAAGAACCATTGGTTGGACTGAAAGGGGGAGCTTTTGGGGGGAAAAAGATATACCTTAAACATAAAAAAGGGAAGAGGATGGGGGGTTGAGGGGGAAGAGGGTGGGACTGGGTGGAGTAGGGAGGGATTGTGATTGAGATGTAACTTGAAGAAATAAAAAATAAATTATAAAACAAAAAACCTCTAATTTACCCATTAAGATCATTAACTAATTAAAATTTTAATTGAAGACAATTACTCCATGTTACATAATGAATATATTAATCCATGCTGCACATAAGAAAACTGGGGCTTTGTCCATTGTCACAGCCAAAAGATGAAATTAGGTCTTCCTGCTGGTCCTACAGTTTGGATCTTGAATATCCCCCATAGGTTCTTGTATTGAAGGCTTAAGCTTTCATTCAGCACAGTGCTGTGGAGAGATGCTGGGACCCAAAGAAGTACTTATGTCATTTAGGATGAACCCCCAAGTTATGTGGTGGGACTTTGACCCCATCCTGTCTTTCATCCATTTCCCATAAAATAAGCAGTGTGCTCTATCTGGGGTTGTCCACCATTGCACACTGGCTTCTTCCCCAAAGGCTGGCAAATATAGCTAGTAAATCCATGATCTTTCCTCTGTCTTATTTCTGTCTAGATGACATTGGACTTGAAATCATTTTCTTAAAAATAGAATTTTAATTTTGGGTGGGAATCTAAGTGACAGTCATTTGATGAGTGAGCAAAGAGTTTGGAAAGGAAGGAGGGAATGACATTTGCCTATTGATCAGGATCACTGGAGAGAACTAATACTCTCCATTGCATTATTGTCAGAAACCTGGATGCTAATGGAAATAACTCCAATGGTTTTCATGGAGATCCCTTTTAGTAGGAGCTACAAAATCAGTATAGTTTAAAGACCTTCAAGAAGCCATGTAATTTCAAAAAACCAGACAATGCAAATAAATAAATGAATAGATACTATTCCTGTATTCAAATGATACTATGAAATTTAACAATGATTAATTTGCCTATTTGAAAAGCTTTTTGGCTAAATAGTATTCCTAGAAAATACTTGTGTGTGTGTGTGTGTGTGTGTGTGTGTGTATTCCTGTGCATGTAACTTGTCAGATCACAACCTTGAGTGTCATTCCTCAGGTACCATCTATTTATTTTTTAAGTCATCATATCTCTCATCTCACTGTCCTGAAACTCTAGGATTTTTAAATACATTTCCCAGGGATTGAACTTAAGTTCTCATGCATGAAGATGACCTGTTTACTGATCGAGTCATGTCTCTTGCCTGAAAAAAATTAGACTGAATTTTAAAAAAATCTGATTATAATTATACAAAAACAATCATTTTAACTCACCAAAACCTGTGAACAAAGCATCAAAACCTGTGACAGTCCTTTTCATCTTCAGATCCTGGACATGTACATCCCCTGAATTGCATAGGACAGTCAGCAGAATCAATGTGTTGCTATGGAAACATCATTAACAAACATAAAAAGCATAACAGGTTCAAAGGGCCCTGGGGAATTATTATAAAGGCATGAAACCTGCCAAATAATTTGAACAATAAACGTGGAAAATTAATTTCAGGCAAGACTAAACATTTCAACTGACTGCTGACAGGATTTTTTTTTAAAAGAATATATGCACAGATGGGGAAAAAGCGGGGTCCCTTCCACATACAAGTGCTTAATTAACAGAGACTGAAGCAAATGCAAGCAGAGGGAATGTAACAGAACATTTTAGTTTTTGGTTTCACAAAGGGGAATTTACCATAATCAAATTTATTGGTCAGAAGGCTAGGAGTGCAGATAACTGGCTCCTTGAAGCAGCTGAGTAAGGGAGCAATATTCTAAGCTTTGGGGGTTATGTGTTTCATGGTCCAAGTAAAATATAACCAGGGTGTTAAAGGAAGTACAGAGAGAAACTGGACACCCTTTTTAT
Organism: Lophiomys imhausi; assembly: GCA_907164525.1. Lineage (NCBI taxonomy): Eukaryota > Metazoa > Chordata > Mammalia > Rodentia > Muridae > Lophiomys > Lophiomys imhausi. The sequence goes on along the minus strand of CAJQZJ010033222.1, from coordinate 6,751,839 downwards.
GAATAGTTTTACAAGTGCACTTAGCTCTGGAGAGACCCCCTACAATTAGCCAATGTGATGGAATCCTTTTTAAAAGGAACGGGAGTACACAGAGGGGCTTTGCATGCCAGTTGGATCACTCATAAGAAAGTGTTAAAAGGTGCTTTGAGGGTCAAATGAAGAAACACTTGGAATCTTATGTACTCGATGAAGGAATCCCAACTGTTTTCTTTTTCCTTTTTTCTTTTTTTTCAGATGAACAAGAGATGCTTCATTAACTTGTCAAAATGTCAGTGAGGTATTCCCTGTTCAGAATGGAAAAGGTGTTATAATACATCCCTCAGCATCTCTACTGTGGGCAATTTACTGAAATGGTGTATTGGCTAATGTGTTCTTTTAAAAGTGGCATAATGGGAAAATGGATAGATTGAATTGAAATTTGTTAAATTGCAAGAAACAGTGATTGAATCAGCACTCATTCAGGAGCACAACCTCTGGAGGACTTAGTATGGACAGTTACATGAATGGCTTTCCATTTTAGACACATCTATGTGAAATCTCTCCTGTGGCACATAGATATGGTATATATGGAACCTATTTTGAGTAAATGTACTTAGGGATAGAATACCAAAATTTATACACTAAGAGAAAGTTAGTCCCATAGGAGACACCTCTGTAGCACCACCATGGCAGGCTCTGTACTCTATTCATGGGTGCCACCTTGGGGCAGTAGCTCCTGGAATTTCCCTCAGGAATTCCTCCACAAGACCATGGAAAAGTTTAAAAACTGCATTTAACAATAAAATTTTTTCAAACTTAGAGCAAAAATATTATATTTGGGAAAGATCCAAAGAAATCAAAACCTTCCCTGGTAAAGAATTGGACTGATTAAATTGCTATGAATTAAAAAAAAATAAACTGTTACCAATGAGCAAAATGATATGCATCTGAGACTTGTGACCTTGTTTTCACAGTAAGTCCCAAAGCAGTTGGAGCATGCTCTGACCAGTGAGCTGTGTGTATAATGGGGCAACACTTTCAGGGTGACTAATGAGAAGGACAATTTTAGACTGGGTATCTGGTATGCTGGCTACCAATTGCACTGTCTTGTGGTGTTTATAGTTTTGACTTATTAAACAAGGAGAAGAAAAAGAGAGCCTTTGGCTAGTGAAAGACTCTTTGGTGAAGTTTAGGGAATTGAAACAGCATATTAGGATTTTTATAGAAATTTAGAGCCCAAAATTTTTGCTGTAGCATGATGATGGGGGGTGGGAGAAGCTTGGTCTCCACTAGAAACCTAGAGTTGAAGTTCAATAAATCTGAATGTTAGTTTAGTCTTGGTTAGTGGCTTTTTTTAAATCTTAAAAATGGAGTTATATTGAATTTGTGATGAATGTGTTAAATTATTATTACCTTTCTGGAAAAACATGCATCTGTGAGACAGTGTGATATTCAAATTAAATACAGTGTAAATGGGCTCTGAGACAAAGGATGCTTAGCAAGACAATGGGTGAGAAAAAATTGAGGAAAAACTAGAAACATGATACTATTGGACTTGGTTCTGCTTTTTGACTTTCTTGTACCATTAGACTGTTAGACTTTATTTCTGCATAAAGTAGACTGAACTTTGGCAGTCTTTCCATGTGTAAAGAAGAAATATTTATGTTTAAGTTATCACATGGAAAGGCAAAGGGAACATTAGAAGAAACATCTAGGAAAAAAAGGCCTGTGTGAAGCAGACATGGTGTGTGGTACGTGTGCCACATAGTCAGTTTGCAGTTTATGTTGTTTATTACTAATGTTCTTAGGGCTCATGAACAGTGGTTTGTCATTCACCGTTATAGTTTCAAATATACACATTCAGACCCAGATTTGAGCAAATTTTCTAGTCAAAGCACACAGATTCCATTTTCTTATCACATTAATTGAGGTCCAGGAGAACACTGAGAGAGGGAAAAAAAACCCTCACTATTAACAGTAGAAAGTGAAGGTAAGTATGACTTGAATAATGAATTGCCTTGAACACAACTCAACAAAAATTATTGCCTTATTTTTGGATTCCTGAATCACGCATTGAAATTGGGCATGTGGAAAAAGAGAAATCATAAGAAATGGCATGAACTGAAACAATACTCTACACTTGGCACTAGAAAAATTCTTGAGTCCTTTAAAGAATGAAAATTTGTCCCTGTTCTTCCTTCTCTGTTGCCAAACCAAGTTGGCTTCTGATACCAGTTGCCCTGAGTGTAAAGTCAGTAAAGGACAGTGAGTAATTTCTTTGCAGTTAGCAAAACAACACCAATCAATCCCTAGAGACAAGAAGATACCCGCCCTTTCCAGCTTTCCTGGATTCTCCGTATATATTCGTTGACCTGTCTGCTGTAATTGTCCTGTGACTACTCAAACTCAATGGCTGTGGGGAAAAGAGAGTGAAAGGCTGTTTGGATTATATAATGTTGATGTCACAGAATAACAGTTACCTGCAAATTTAGATTTTGATCTTTGTATTGTATTTAACTCACAAAAACTGGGCCACTTATTAGTAGCCCATTTTCTATGAATAGAATGTTGCTACAGTGTGTCCTGTCTATGGTTTCTAAATCTATTGACAGAAGACTAACTAGATCTCTGGTTGGTGGGCTAAGTGGCAGCTCATAGCTCATCTCATAGCCTGCACCCCATTCTTGTTCCAGATAGATGTGTTTTGAGTTAACATGTGTAAGAGAAACAATTGTCTAGATATAGAATTTGGTACAAGGGGCCAGGGAAGTGGCTCGGCATTTGTTGGCCAGGTCTCATGACTTGAGTTCAGTTCCTGGATCCCACAGTTAAGGGAGAGATAAATAAATCTTAATAGTTATCTTGTGACTTCACACCCACCCTAGAGCAGGAGTAGGACTAGAAATAATGTAGCTGCAGTAGGGATATGGGGGATTGGATCAGTTGGTAATTTGTGTTGTCTTTGTGTCTAGTCATTCCCTGGGGCCCATGATAGCTCGTTCTTTTAGATTCCAGGCCTTTATTGTTATTACAGTCTCTGTCCACAGAGTCACATGAACACGTGATTCACTCCTGTGTGCCCTACAGAGACCCTGGCTGCTTGATGAATCATTGTGTGTGTGTGTGTGTGTGTGTGTGTGTGTGTGTGTTAACTTGACCTTCAAGCTTTCTGCATAGGCTCTGATCTAGATCTATGTCTGTAATACCTTCTGCTGTCTGCTCTTTCTCATTCACTACATGAAAGGAGTTTGTATAACTCATTGTCTTTGGTACGAAAGTGGTTTTGGCTTGAGATCTTGCTGGCAAAAGGCCTGGTCAATCAAAATGACTGTTCTGATCACAGGGAACAGCAAACCAGAGGTGTCTTAAAACATTAGGAGGTTTTGCTTGACAAATAAGAAGCTCAAAGGTACACAGCAGGAGTTTCCTAACTGGATGGGTGATACCAGCAAAGAAGCCATCCCTTTCCATTTCTCCTCAGAAATCTGGCTGTGTTCTTTGGTTCATGTGCCATTAAAGAGGGCTTCTGTGGCTGCTGGAGCCTGTCCCAATGTGATGGCATCAAGAGCCATCTCCCCTGTCTCTGTCTCTCTCTATATCTATCTCTGAGGCTAAAATATTTTTCTAGAACCATTTCAGACTTTTTTTAACCACGTTTTTCAGAATTATGTTTCATGTCCACTTAAAATTGCAGCCAAGGCGGGAAGCAGCCATGCCTGTCAGTTTTGGACTATGTTACCTACAAGTACATATTAGGCATTAAAGTAGTGATCTGGGATCCATAGCAATTGCAATTACTGTGTTTAAGTCTCCCATGTCATATCCACCTTTGAGCCAAAACAGAATGACACTTTTATTGCCTTTTAAGATTGAGAGTAAAAATGAAATGTGAAGTTTCGGCCTTTTGCTACTAATTGTCATAAACTGTTTAGGATAATTAAGAAATGCAAACTAATAGTCATGCAAGCCTGTCATTTTATTAGGTACTATGACAGTCTATTGTAGTTATTTTCTAAGCTAATCAGAAATCAAGTTGCTAAGAGACAAACAACATCTGCTTATCCTAATATAAGAGATAGATAGGACCTCTTCAAAAACCTCAAGAGATCTGCAGAATATGGCATTCAAAGATGTTTTCTTAACTTGAGATTTTTTTTATATTGAGACAAATCAACTCCTGACAGCACCCCCCTATTCTACTCCAAGTAGAAGATGAGCATCGAAGAATCTCCAGTGGGAGATGATTGAATTAGTGGCAAGCCTATCTCTTGGCAGGAAAAACCCATTGCTCCAACTGTAGACAGAATACTGTCCAAAAAGGACAAAACTTAGAAGCAGGTAAGTCGACAGCCTAGCTCTGCCAAGACAGGGTAGGCAAGTCCTTCATAACCCCTGCTCTACAATCAATGTCTGTCAGAGAAACAGGGCCAAACGACTGAAGATTGATGCTGTAATGTATGGAGAGAAAATGGGAACTGTCCAGGCAGCCACTGGTATGTCATTTCTTAGTTTTGGAAGCTGCAGGGCCTGTAGTTCCTATAAAATCAGATATATTTATCCCTCTCTGGTCTCTAAGGTGGTTGAAGAACAGATAGCTAGAGTCTCATAATTAAATTTTGAGTTGTTTAGGAGTCAACAGAGTGTTATAGATCTAAGAAGATACTTTTAAAATTGTGTTGCAAGTTAGTATGAATGTTGAGTCAGATATAGAACTTTAAACTCATGGAGATGGTTAGATAGTAGAATGTTAAAGTCAGGTGCCAAATACATATGGACTGGACATTGGGAATGTACGCTAAGCCATATAACCCTCATAACTGTGGCCTAATTACCTCTGTTGTTTTGTATTGTATTTATTATTATAAGAGAAAGAGCCATTTGTTGGACTGAAAGGGGGAGCTGTTGGGGGAAATAAGATATACCCTAAACTTAAAAAAAGGGAAGAGGATGGGGGGTTGATGGTGGGAGGGTGGGACTGGAGGGGGGAGTAGGGAGGGGATTGCAATTGAGATGTAACTTGAAGAAATAAAAAATAAAGAAAAAAAAGATTGAGAGTAACTTACCCTCAAACCTCTGTTCATTTGGTTCTAAGATGAGAACACTAATGTGTCACAAAGGAAAAATAATACATGTGAACACCTACATTTGCTTGTACCAAAGTAAGTATTTTACTCTATCTTATATGCATGTAATTTACATATGATAAACATATATAAGGAAAACTTAAGAACAGAGGTTGATCTGGTTCTGGCATTTCTCTCCTTATCATGGGGTCTGCCTCTAATGCAAAACCTTCTGTTGATTAAAATATTATGTCAGTAGTAACTGCTCTTTAAGTCATTTTTCACATGGGCATATAAAGTACAAAAGGTGATGTTCAGGGCTGGAAAATGAGTGGGTATATGAATGTCAAAAAGGCTGAACCCACTTAAAACCCCATTCATTTCTCCCTCTTATATAGTGTGGCCTTTTAAAATTAACAATGTTCTTACATTGTAGAAAATTTAAATTACAGTCTGTCTCATGTGCCAAGGCGAATATAGACAAATGAGTAGTGTTGTAAATTGCTCTTGTATTTCTGAGACACTATTAAAGTATAGCTTATTTGCAAGTTTAGCGCCAACTGTACTATGGCCTTAAGGGGTGAGACCTGGTTCAGAATGTGCTATTTCCTAAGCTCCCCTACCATGTCTTAATCTTAAAGACAGGAGTTTCTTGAGATTACTTTGCTCAATTTCAAAGCCACTACACAGTGTGGATTATTCCTTTGAAGAGTCAAAAGCATAGTGATGTTGAAATGCTGGAGCACTTCTGTAATCCTAGCCCTTGGAGTTAGGAGCTTGAGGCAGGCTCCTAATTACATTGATAGGAAGGCTGGGGTGGGCTTCTGTTGTACAGTACCTGTGTCTTTTCCTCAATTATCCAATTCTTTCTTTGTCCAGACTCAGTAGAATAGCAATAAAGGGAGGGCTGTAAGCCTCCTGTTACCCTGTGGTCTCTTGAATTCAGAGCAATGCTGATCCTGACAAATCTGGCAAACACAGATACAACCCAGAGGTTGGGAGTCTATCACATACACCCCTCCACAGTGGACTAGGGAATAATGTAGGCAACTGTGCTACAGCAGCTGGACTCACTTGCTTTGTTTCTTGGCCTAATGTTGAAGAAACCAGAGAAACATTTTAGGAATGCAAATAAAATTCCAACAGTGGGTTAATTTGAGAAATGAAAATTTGCTAATATGTCTTTTCAAGGCACACACCAGGGTATATTTTGGCACTCTATAATGAATTGTTAAGTGACCACAACTGCTTTTTTTAAAAGTTAGATTGTTAGCAAAGAACTGTTCCTACATATACTAAGCTAATTTTTAAATCTTTTTTTAAGTTTGTGAAATCTAGTGAAAGGGTCCCCTTACAAAGATCAAGAGCAAACGTATGCTATTATAGCAGGGTGTGGGGAATCTTTAGTAAATTCCAAGCTACTCTGTGTTGCTCTCTTTCAGGATTTTATAAAACAGACAGCACTGAGCAAATATATTAGATTTATGTGAAATCAGGTTGTGATTTTTATCTTTTGTCTCTATAGTAATATTGTAGACAATATAGAATGTTGGAGAAGAGGTTTTTCCTCTTCCAGAAGGAATCTACAAGCCAGGTTAGACTATTAATTAGCATGTGGGTGGAAGTTCAGAGTGGTCTTCTAGATGTCTTACAAGTTGAATATGGTCCAACGTGTTCATCTGGAGATGAAGAAGCCCAAAGAAAGCCTACTGGTCAGATTAGAGTCCATTTGCTCACCTTGTGAGCAGATTTAACAATCTGTGGCTCCCTACCCAGAAGACTTAGAAAATAAGTACATGAAAACTATGTACACAGCCCATTTCTTTCTCCTTCTCTTCTATTTTACTAAGATAAAATTCATGGATGTTGGAATTTATCATTTTAACAATTTTAAGTGCTCAAGTCATAGTTTTAGAATGTCCATAATGTTGTGCAAGCATGACCACTCATTCTAGAACATCCAGCCACCTCAAAAAGAGAGTCCATACTCACTTCTCCTTCCTTCATAACTGCAAATAAGCTTTCTGTTTCTTATGTGCCTAATATGGACATTTCATCTAAGAAACATTTGATTTATAGTTTAAGGATCTGGTTTCTTTCAGTTAACAAACCATTTTTAGGATTTGTTCATTTTGCAGCATGTGTTAGACTTTATTACTTTTATGTCAAATAATAATATTCCCTATCAACATCACTCTTTGTTCATCAGTTTGTCAGCTGGTGGACATTTTTGGGCTGTTCCCACTTTTTACTACTGTGATTAATGTTGTTATGAATATTTGTGTGCAATTTTCAGAGTTAAAATAATTTTGCAGTTCTCTTAGGAATATCCCTTGAAGTTTAGTTGCTGTGTTATATGGTGACTATAATTTTCACTTAAAAGATTTATTTATTTATTTATTTATTTATTTATTTATTTATTTATTTATTTATTTATTTATTATTGTGTGTGTGTATATCAGGTGACAACTTCTTGGTTTGTCTGTTTTTGAGAAAATGATATAATTATAACAATTCTACCTTCCCTTTCCTCCATTCAAGCCTGCCCACACAGTCCTTCCTGTTCTCCTTCAAATTCATAGCCTCCTTTTATATTCATTGTTATTTCATACACATATGTATATAATATATATTCTTAGGTATAATCTGTGCAATCCTGTATAATGTCACTAGTGGGTTTGCTTTCAAGTTTAATCTTTTGGCACTGGACAATTACTTGGTGTGCTCTTCACTGGGGAGGAACACCTTTGCCATTCTCTGTTTTATTCATTTGCATGAAGTTTTTGTGTAAGGTTGAGGTCTCATGGGCTTTTTTCTCATCAAGATTGGCATTGTTCATGCCATTTCTATTCAATTCCTGTTTGAGTGGTCATGTTGGTGAGACTATGGGTGCTTTCCGTGTTACTAGGAGACACAACCTCACAGCAAACTCCCTGATTCTCTAGCTTTTAACAATCTTTCCATACCTTCTTTCCACAATATTTTCTGAGCCTTAGCTTTAGGAGTGTTTTACAGATGTATCCATTGACACTGGACTCTACAACTCTGGATTTTGATTGGTTTTAGCTTTCCATAGTGTTCTCTTTCTGTTGCAAAGAGAAGTTTCCATGATGATGGATGAAGACTACATTTATCTGTGGGTATGAGGACAAATGTTAGTATACTGCTGTTAGGCATTATGCAGGTTTAGTACATTAGGGGTTGTAGATTCTTTTCCAATAATGATGGTTTCACTAACACTGAGTAGGCAGCTAGGTTTCCAGTACCAAGCATGGTCTCCTTCTTCTTGAGCATGTCTTATGTCCAATTAGAGAGTTGTTGGTTACTGCCAAGGTATCTGTGCCACAACTGCACTGTAGTGTTATGTGCTATGTTTGTCATTAGTGTGGATTATAGGCATTGTGGCTGGCTAGGGCTGGTGGTTGCCTCCATCCTTTGGAAACTTACATGGTGCATTCTGGTACCATGAAAGCCAAGAGAACACTTTTTGAGAGTGTGTTTCTCCTTTTATACTTATATGGACTTATATGATCTCAAAGCATCAGCTTGTGTAGTAAATACCTTCATTGGCTACGGCATCTGTCTTAACTTTTTGATTAACTTCCATATTAGTACAGTTTTTCATCGCCATGAACAAATGCCTGACTATAACAACTTCAGAGAGAAGGGATTTATTATATCTCATAATTTAAATGAATATAGTCATAATGATGTTGGGAAGGTATGGTGGTAGAGTAGCTCAGTCCATAGTGTCAACCAGGAGGCAATGAAATGAGAATGCTGATTGTTCATCTGCCTTTATCTCTTTATATTTTACTCTTTTTATTCAGTTTATCTTCCAGAACTATGGCACTATGGCATCAATTTGAAAGATGGGGATCATGGGAGGAGTTAAAAGAGGAGACATAGGAGAAGCTGGAGGGAGGAAAGACACAGGGACAGGTGATACAATTATATGTGTGTATATATAAATTGAAATAACAATTTATATATATAAATTGTTATTTCAATTAACATCTCCATCCCAGTCCCCTCCCTCTACCCCTCCCAGGCCCATCTTTTCACCCTCCCACTCTCTCCCATTCTCCCACCTATCCTACTCCTCCAGTGTGGGGTGCCCTACAAATCAGTTCAGCAGGCATATGAGGGCTAAGAGCTTCCTCTTGCACTGGGAGCCTACATGGCAGCTCCACTAGGGCAAAATATCCCACTAACAAGTAACAAAGTCTATATTCCTGTTCTTTTCAGTCTATTGGTTGTAGGATAGTTATCCTGTTCTATATGGCTAAAATCCAGTTATAAGTGAATAGAGGCCATGTGCACCTTTCTGGCTCTGGGTTAGCTCACTCAGGATGAGCTTTTCCAGTTCTATCCATTTGGAAGCAAATTGCATGATTTCCTTGTTTCTTATGGCTGAGTAGTATTCCATTGTGTATATGTACCATAACTTTTGTTTATTCATTCATTGGTTGAGGGATATCTGGGTTGTTTCCAGTGTTTAGCTATTACAAATAAAGCTGCTATGAACAAAGTTGAGAAGATGTCCTTGTGGATTGTTGAGGAATCATTTGGATGTATACCCAGGAATGTTATGACTTGGTCTTGAGGTAGAGATATTCCAAGTTTTCTAAGATATTGCCAGGCTGATTTTCATAGTGGTTGTGCAAGTTTGCACTCCCGCCAACAATGGAGACGAGTGTTTCCCTTTCTTCACAACCTTACCAGCATTTCTCTTCAGATCAAATAAATCTTTCACCTTTTACAATTATATTTTAATAAAAATAATGTTCAAGATATACTTATATGCCTTTAGAATGAATGATAAAGTAAGCACATATGTTTTTATAATAATTTTTTAGATAGTGTAATAAAGAAGAGATAAAATAAATCTTATTTATAAATAGAGATAATAGGATAAAATTGTTGATTAAAAAAATCAAGTTGGGGGATCCAAGATGGCGGCAGCCCATAGGGATGCATTTTAATCTTGGGGAAAACAGACACAAAACCACGAATGTTATAAGACACTGTACAAAAAAATCTGAGAGACTTGACCCCCTAGGTCTCACCCAACTACCCAGGGACCACTAAAAGTCCCTGGGCAGGATGCTCCCTCCCACTCTCAGAAACGCATGGAAGCTGCTGAATCCAGGAAACGGGATTCCCCCTCCCCACCAGGAGAGACACGCCGGGTAAGTTCCAATCTAATACCCAGCGGGCAGATTCAGACCCCACACAGGGATACTCTCCAGCCTGCTGGGCCACCCCAGGTCTCGCACAGAAGATCTGGCTATCTGGCAAAGGGCTGTGGACCCATGGAAGTGTGCACAGCTCGGCTGCAGAGTACCCATCCAGCTGCAGATTGTGACCCACTGCAGTGTATGGGAACTTGGTCAACCATGATGCCACCTGCCAGTTTCCAGAGCCAGCTCCAGGGAGGAAGGCAGATTTACCCACCACAGGATCCAACCCTGGGAAAACCATGAAGTCTTTACCATTATTATTGGACTTTTTTGCTACTATGGACACTTCTGGCGGGGAGCCAGAGCTTAAGTGTATACAGCTCCACCCCCTGGATAAGGGAAGTCTCCACCTGAGAGGCGGGGCAGAAAAGCAAACTTTACAAGAGTGGAGTTAGGCAATTCGACTGCTACACCAAAGTGCCACCTTTGGATCCAAGCCTAGAAGACAACAGGAGCAGACAGCTAAGACTTCAAAATGGCCAAAGGCCCCAGAAAAAGCAGGATTCAAGGCGGAATGACTCCAACAAAAGAAAGCGATGCCATTTCAGCCAACCCAGATCATATCACCACAACTGAAACGCATGAAAATGATAACAATTCTACATTATGGAAAGTGATAGAGTCCCTTCAAAAAGAACTTAAATTTATGAAGGAATTCAAAGAAGCCAAGATTTCACAAATGAAAGCTATGGATAATACCATTAGAGAACTTCAAAACAAGGTGGTTCAACTAGAACACGAAAAGGACAGGGCAATGGAAGACTTCCAGGCAAAGACAAGCAAATTGGAGCAGGAAATGTACAAAACGAATAAAACCATTTAAGACATAAAAATGGAAATGGAAACAATAAAAAAACACAGTCAGAGTTAAAAGTGGAAATGGAGAGCCAAGGGAAGAGAACAGGAACTATGGATATGAGTACCAAAAACAGGATTCAAGAGATGGAAGACAGGATCTCAGGCATGGAAGATTCGATGGAAGAAATCAGTACAACATCCAAAGAAAATGAGAAGGCTAAAAAATCTCTCACCCACAACATCCAAGAAATCAAGGACTTTATGAAAAGACAGAACCTGAGAATTATAGGCATAGAGGAAAGAGAAGACTCCCGACTCCAAGGCCCAGGAAATATCTTCAACAAAATTATAGAAGAAAACTTCCCAAACCTAAAGAAAGAGATGCCAATAAAATTCCAAGAGGCTTACAGAACACCAAACAGATTAGATCAGAAAAGAAACTCCTCTCGCCATATAATAATTGAAACTCCAAATATAGAGAACAAAGAAAGAATATTAAAAGCTGTAAGAGAAAAAGGCCAAGTCACATACAGTGGCAGACCCATCAGAATTACACCGGACTTCTCCTCAGAAACTTTAAAAGCTAGAAGAGCCTGGACAGATGTCGTACAAGCCCTGAGAGAACATAGGTGCCCAGCCAAACTACTATACCCAGCAAAACTCTCTATCAACATAGATGGAAGCGAAGAAGTCAAATTATCCCTATTTGCAGATGATATGATAGTATACATAAGCAACCCCAAAAATTCCACCAGAGAACTCTTACAGGTGATCAACACCTTCAGCAAGGTGGCTGGATACAAAATTAATTCAAAAAAATAGAAGCCCTTCTCTGTACAACAAACAAATGGGCTGAGAATGAAATAAGGGAAACAACCCCCTTCACAATAGCCACAAACAATATAAAATACCTGGGGGTAACTCTAACCAAGCATGTAAAAGACCTGTACAACAAGAACTTCAAGCCCTTGAAGAAAGAAATGGAAGAGGCCTTTAGAAGATGGAAACATCTCCTATGCTCATGGATAGGTAGGATCAACATAATAAAAATGTCTATCCTACCAAAAACAATATATAGATTCAATGCAATTTCTATCAAAATACCAACCCAATTCTTTTTATACCTGGAAAAAGCTATTCTCAATTTCATATGGAACAACAAAAAGCCCAGAATAGCTAAATCAATCCTTTACAATAAGAAAACATCTGGAGGTATCACCATGCCAGATTTCAAGCTGTACTACAGAGCAATAGTAGTAAAAACAGCATGGTGTTGGTATAGAAACAGACCAGTAGATCAATGGAATCTAATCGAAGGTCCAGAAATAGACCCACACACTTATGGCCATCTAATTTTTGACAAAGAAGCCAAAACGGCACAATGGAAGAAGGAAAGCCTCTTCAACAATTGATGCTGGTTCAAGTGGATGTCCACTTGTAAAAGAATGAAGTTAGACCCATACTTATCACCTTGTACAAAACTTAAGTCCATGTGTATCAAAGACCTTAACATAAGGCCGGTCACACTAAATCTACTAGAAGAAAAAGTGGGAAAAACCCTCGAACTCATTGGCACAGGTGAAAACTTCCTGAACAGAACACCAACAGCTCAGGACCTGAGATCAACAATCAATAAATGGGACCTCATGAAACTGAAAAGCTTCTGTAAGGCAAAAGACACTGTCATTTGAACAAAACGGCAGCCTACAGAGTGGGAGAAAATCTTCACCAACCCCACATCTGACAGAGGGCTAATATCCAAAATCTACAAAGAACTCAAGAAATTAAATGCCAAGAAACCAAATAATTCAATCAAAAAATGGGGGATAGAGCTAAATAGAGAATTCACAAAGGAGGAATCCTTAATGGCTGAGAGACACTTGAAGAAATGCTCAGCATCCTTAATCATCAGAGAAATGCAACTCAAAACAACACTGAGATTCCATCTCACACCTGTCAGAATGGCTAAGATCAATAGCTCAAATGACAGCACATGCTGGAAAGGGTGTGGAGAAAGGGGGACCCTATTCCATTGCTGGTGGGAGTGCAGGCTTTTGCAACTACTATGGAGGTCAGTATGGCGATATCTTAGAAAACTTGGAATAGCTTTGCCTCAGGATCCAGCCATACCACTTCTGGGTATACACCCAAATGTCTCCTCATGGAATCATAAGGAAGTTTCCTCATCTATGTTTATAGAAGCCTTATTTGTAATAGCTAGAAACTGGAAACAACCCAGATGTCCCTCAACCGAAGAATGAGTTAAAAAAACTGTGGTACATCTACACAATGGAATATTATTCAGCTATCAGGAACAATGAAATTATGCAATTTGCAGCCAAATGGATGGAACTAGAAAAGCTCATCCTGGGTGAGCTAACCCAGACTCAGAAGGATGCATATGGCATCTTTTCACCTATAGTAGGATTTTAGCTATATAGTACAGGATATCGATACTACAACCAACACACCAAAGGGAACATGGACATAGACTTTTCATTTATTTTTTATTTTTTATTCTTTTTTTATCTGTTTGTCTGCTTATTTGTTTGTTTGGTTTTTTAGTTCTCTCTCCTTGGCAACGAGACACTTTTCACTGGTGGTACTGCCTCATAGACCCCCATTGTATGAGGAGGTGCTTGGCCCTCATATGACCTCTGAACTGGGATGAGGGACTGTTGTATAGGAATACTCCACTCCAGAGAAATGGGATGGAAGGGTCAAAGGGTAAAGGAAAAAAAATGAAATGTGAAGTTTTGGCCTTTTGCTACTAATTGTCATAAACTGTTTAGGATAATTAAGAAATGCAAACTAATAGTCATGCAAACCTGTCATTTTGTTAGGTACTATGACAGTCTACTATAGTTATTTTCTAAGCTAATCAGAAATCAAGTTGCTAAGAGACAAGGAACATCTGCTTATCCTAATATAAGAGATAGATAGGGCCTCTTCAAAAATTTCAAGAGATCTGCAGAATATGGCATTCAATGATGTTCTCTTAACTTTAGATATTTTTTTGATATCGAGACATGTCAACTCCTGGCAGCACCCCCTATTCTACTCCTACAAGTAGAAGATGAGCATCGAAGAATCTCCAGTGGGAGATGATTGAGTTAGTGGCAAGGCTATCTCTTGGCAGGAAAAACCCATTGCTCCAACTGTAGACAGAATGCTGTCCACAAAGGACAAAACTTGAAAGCAGATAAGTCGATAACCTAGCTCTAACAAGACAGGGTAGGCAAGTCCTTCATAATTCTTGCTCTACAATCAATGTCTGTCCAAGAAATGGGGCCAAACGACTGAAAATTAATGCTGTAATGTATGGAGAGAAAATGGGAACTGTCCAGGCAGTCACTGGTATGTCATTTCTTAGTTTTGGAAGCTGCAGGCCCTGCACTTCCTATAAAATCAGATATATTTATCCCTCTCAGGTCTCTAAGGTGGTTGAAGAATAGATAGCTAGAGTTTCATAATTAAATTTTGAGTTGTTTAGGAATCAATAGAGTGTTCTGGATCTTAGAAGATGTTTTTAAAATTGTGATGCAAGTTAGTATGCAGATTGAGTTAGATATAGAACTTTAAACTCATGGAGATGGTTAGATAGTAGACCATTAAAGTCACGTGCCAAATACATATGGACTGGACATTGGGAATGCATGCTAAGCCGTATAACTCTCATATTGTGGCCTAATTACCTCTGTTGTTTTATATTGTATTTATTATTATAAGAGAAGGAGCCATTTGTTAGACTGAAAAGGGGAGCTGTTGGGGAGAAAAAGATATACCTTAAACTTAAAAGAAAAGAGGAAGGGGATGGGTGGGTTGAGGTGGAAGAGGGTGGGAGGAGGGGACTGGGAGGGGATTGCGATTGAGATGTAACTTGAAGAAATAAAAAATAAAGAGAAAAATATCCTAGTAACATTCAGTCACTCTGACTGGGCTTTCTTTTCCCATAGCTCTAGGGAGAGTGTGAGCCCTGGACTAAATGTTCCAATCTTTGCTCTCAGAAAACACACACTTGTAGCAATTTTTAGAGCATTTTCAGTATGTCAAAAGTTAGGTACTTCCCCAATAAAGTCAAACTACTGAATGAGTCTGAAATAGCAGTGGAGCACTAACACATACACAGCCCTAACACAATCCCATGGAGAGGGTATTAAATAAATAAAAAATTCAAATGAACAGCATCAAAAGAAATGTAGTCAGCAGTGTTTTTCCATGGTCTCTGATGAATTTCCTGCCTCAAGTTCCTGTTTTGGCCATTGCCCAGTTATGTACTGTGATCTGAAAGTGGAAGCCAAATAAAACCTTTTATCCCCAAGGGGATTTTTTCTTAACTGAAAACTGTTTCACATAAAATATTCTGATCAATCCTTTCCCTTATCCCAACTACTCCCAGATTTTCTCCACCTCCCTACCCACCAAACTCTACTCCCATTCTTAAAAAAGAAAGAAAGAACAAGAAACTCACATATTAAGTAACTATGCATACTACAATCCCTATAACCACAGAGGTTAAGGACCCAGTAAGTGACTAAAGGGAAGGAGAGGATCCCACAAGGAATGAGAAATTGAATATATTGTGATGGGGATACAGGAGTTGGGATGGGAGGACTGGAGTTTGAAGATCAAATGGGGGGGGGTAGAAGAGAGGGGTGACGGAAGGAAATGTGGAAAAGGACAACCAAAACTACAGGCCATTTGAAGGTCCATATGGAAACCTATTAATGAAAACACTTCCATATATATAGATTTTTTCATATATATGTATATATGTGTGTGTATGAAATTATATGTAAAAATCATAAATAATGCGGAGACAATGCTTCAGTGTTTCAAGTGAGCATCTTATGCCGCCAAATGACCAAGTGGATTTTTGGTTATGGTATTTATCACAACAATATAAAGCAATCTAGGACAAGTATGTATGTATGTTTATTATCATCATCATCATCACCATCATCATTGGTTTACTTTTTGGAGTTCTGTGAGTGGAACTCAGGGCCTTGGGCGTGATTGGCAAGTGCAATGACACAGTTATTATGGTTATGAATAAAGATGATTTCTGTAGGGAAACCCAGAGAAGGCAACAGCCATCTGAGGTCTCAACTGACGTCTCTTGTGTTGCAGCAGGGCTGGCCTCAGTGTTGATTTCATGTTTCATGGGTTTTATGGAGTTAACCAACTCAGGAGCTGCTTGCTGATTGATAACACACTCTGTTGCTACCTGCTCTTGCAGAAGCATTTATAGGCCCTGCTTCACTCTCTTAAATAGATTGTACACTTGCCAGATCTAATGGCGTAGCTGCTATCACCCTTTAACCGCCTGCCCCCATCTGAGAGGTGATAAGTGCTGCTCTGAGAATTTAGAGTGGTGAATTTTCCTATTGTTGCCTTTACTCCTAACTACCATATTAAATGGAACATAAACACCTTTGATCTTTTCTTACTCTGGTGCATGTACCATTCAATCATATAAGTATTACTGGCTGTCTTGGTCACTGCCTTTTGCTGTGGGAGTGATGGGGTCAATATAATCATTTCTGAGAGGAGGCAGGCTTGTTCTGAAGAAGAAAGAAGATATTAAAAAGTTGATTGAATGAAATTATATTTAAACATTGTTATTGGTAATAAAACTATTTGTGTTTACCCTACTTCTGTTAGACTTTTAATTTCTTGATGTTCTGTTTCTGTTCCCTGGCACCCTACCTGGGAAATGACCAACTCTGATAATGACAAAAATAGATGTGATTATTTGATTCATTAGTCCTTCCTTACTCTCCTCTTTCTTTTCTTCCTCTTTCCTCGTTCATTCTTTGTTATTTTTTTCTTTTCATTTAGTGTGTCTTAAAATAAGGCCTCACAACCGACACTTTCCATCAGCCATCTGAATGCTCAGTTACAGATATGAGCCACCATGCCTGAGCTGCTTCATCAGCTTTTCATTTATTAGATTTAGATAAAATTATGGTTAGTCTAAATAAGTCATATCTGCATAATTTATAGGTATGCCTCCAAGGAAAATAACATAAAATAATTTGACCATATTTAATAGTTGTGGGCAGAGTTGCTGTGTGGGACAGATTGACACATGAAAATTTTATGCTCCCAGGGATAATGACTCCTGACAAGTCTCTACACACTTGTTTTTCTTTTTCT
Source organism: Lophiomys imhausi (assembly GCA_907164525.1). Lineage (NCBI taxonomy): Eukaryota > Metazoa > Chordata > Mammalia > Rodentia > Muridae > Lophiomys > Lophiomys imhausi. Next base: position 6,734,597 of record CAJQZJ010033222.1, on the reverse strand, counting down.
TTCTTTTTTTTTTTTTTTTCTGGTTCAACTGATTTCATGTGGATGTTGCAAAGTGGATGGTTACTGAATCATTCTTGATCTGAAAGTTGCATTTTGGTGGATATTTTGAGACAGCATTAACAAAAATGTTCAAGATCTAACAAAGAAGTGGGGATATGGGAAAAGACTGGGAAGTAGACATCCACACAAATATCATGAATTTGATATTAAGAAAGGTCTCTGCAGTTCAGCTTCAATAGCCTTGCCACTCCTGAGGCTTGGAAGCTGGCCTGTGACGTCACAGACTGGGATCTGAAGGTGCTTTGCAGTGGAGCTACTTCACTTCCAAGGGTCACAACCTTTCCCAGATAATTGGATCCTCTGTGTGAGACCTGGTAGTGCCCAGAAGGGTGGGGATTATCTCTGCGTGGTTTCTGAATCTGCCGGCTGGGTATTAGGTTGGAACTTACCAGGTATTTATCCTTTTGGGGGGATGGGTTATCCCGATTCCCGGGTCCAGATTTTTAATTTTTATTTTTTATTTATTTTTTATATATTAGTTATATTTTTTTCTATTTTTTAGTCTTTTTTATCTATTGTATGCTTATTGATTTGTTTGTTTAGTAGTTCTCTCTCCCAGGCAACGAGACACTTTTCACTGATGGTACTGCTTCATAGATCCCCAATGAATAAAGAGGCTCTTGGCCCTCATACGACCTCTCAACTGAGATGAGGGACTGTTATATAAGGACACCCCACCCCAGAGAAATGGGATGGAAGGGTTAGGAGGTAAAGAAAAAAATGAAATGTGATGTTTCGGCCTTTTAATACTAACTGTCATGAACTGTTTAGGATAATTAAGAAATGCAAACTAATGGTTATGCAAGCCAGTCATTCTGTTAGGTACTATGACAGCCTATTATAGTTACTTGCTAAGCTAATCAGAAATATACCTGCTAAGAGACAAGCAACATCTGCTTACCCTAATATAAGAGATAGATGGGCCTCTTCAAAAACCTCAAGAGATCTGCAGAATATGGCATTCAAGGATGTTTTCGTAACTTTAGATTTTTTTATATCAAGACATATCAACTCCTGACAGCACCCTCTATTCTCCTCCAAGTAGAAGATGAGCATCCAAGAATCTCCAGTGGGAGATGATTGAATTAGTCGCAAGCCTATCTCTTGGTAGGCAAAGCCCCTTGCTCCAACTGTAGACAGAATGCTGTCCAAAAAAGGACAAAACCTGGAAGCAGGTAAGTCGACAGCCTAGGTCTGCCAAGACAGGGTAGGTAAGTCCTTCATAACCCCTGTTCTACAATCAATGTCTGTCAGAGAAACGGGGCCAAATGACTGAAGATCGATGCTGTAATGTATGGAGAGAAAATGGGAACTGTCCAGGCAGCCCACTGGTATGTCATTTCTTAGTTTGGGAAGCTACAAGCCCTGTACTTCCTATAAAATCAGATATATTTATCCCTCTCAGGTCTCTAAGGTGGTTGAAGAACAGATAGCTAGAGTCTCATAATTAAATTTTAAGTTGTTCAGGAGTCAAGAGAGTGTTATACATCTAAGAAGATACTTTTAAAATTGTGTTGCAAGTTAGTATGAATGTTGAGTCAGATATAGAACTTTAAACTCATGTAGATGTTTAGATAGTAGAATGTTAAAGTCAGGTAACAAATTCATATGGACTGGTCATTGGAAATGTACGTTAAGCCATATAACCCTCATAACTGTGGCCTAATTACCTCTGTTGTAGTGTATTGTATTTATTATTATAAGAGAAAGAGCCATTTGTTGGACTGAAAGGGGAAACTGTAGGGGGAAATAAGATATACCTTAAACTTAAAAGAAAAAAAAAGGGGAAGAGGATGGGGGGTTGAGGGTGGGAGGGTGGGACTGGAGGGGGAATAGGGAGGGGACTGCGATTGAGATGTAACTTGAAGAAATAAAAAATAAAGGAAAAAAAAAGAAAAAAAAGAGAAAAAAAGAGAAAGGTCTCAGGCTAAAGAAATACTACTATCACAAAGAGAGAGTCAAGGAAAGGATGGTGTAATGCAATCCAGGTTTTGTGTCTATGGACATAGTTGGAGTCAACAAGAGCAAGAATGATTTTCATGGTTGAGTGGTTAGGCATTTGTTTAAACCTGTCAGGAGTTATTAACATTGAAAGTGGACTTGTTATACATACATACATATATACATATATATATCATATGTGTGTGTTTGTGTGTTTGTGTGTGTGTGATATATGATATTTAAAGTGTGCCACCTACTTTTCTGTTCTTTAAATTTTGACTTCATTCACAATTAAAAATCATGTTTAGAGATTTCCTTCATAAACTTATGAATAGTTGTCAAAAATGGAACTTTAATAAAAATAATAATGAGACAAACTCATTAATTTAAGTCATAGAAATGAAGATAGTCTTTTAGAAAATTTTTAAAATGTGCTATAATATTAAAAGCTCACAAACAGATTTACAAGATGGCAAATGAGATCTTTGCTTTTATTGAAGGGATGCCATATGTAACACTGACCCCTAAATCTATTCAAGTTGAGCCTGGTAGATATTTCACCAGAGTATTTGCTGAAGTTTCAGGAAGACCATACAGTGTAGTAGTAAATATGTGTACCTGGAATCAGACAGGTGTTGGTGTACAGTGTAAATGTGAACACACAATTTCCCCAAATCCCCATTTCTTGCTCTGTAAGGCAATGCATGTAAAACATATCCAGCCACTTGAATTGGATGTTACCATGGCTGCTGTTGCTTTTCTTTGCTACTATGTTTAGATAAAATTATTAATTCCTGTTGGGCTCTGCTCTCTCATTCTGTTTCCCTTGGCATGCCTTTCTTCCCACTCACATGTCACTGAGAAAGGCTTTAGGTGAAAAAGAAGGTTCATCTATTCTAGAAGTATACACATGAGAAAGCCTTAAAGTAACTTTCACATCTATTCTTGTTCCAAAACAGTGAAATTTTGAACAGTTCCAGGCTAAAAGGCACCTTTCTTTAAGAACAGCCTTTGGGAACTCTATTTAAGAGATCTTTTTTTTAAGCCTTTGAATAAATATGTTAAGTTTATTTATGATATACTCTTCCAATTACTTCATTTAAAAGTGACAGCTAATAAAGTACATTTTAAAAATACATTGATTAAATGAAAACAGGCACAACATGAAATAAAGACTCCTAATTTTAGAGACTGCATTACTATGAAATTATGTTTTAACTTTTTTAGCATCAATTCTGGGTAAATCTTTATGTTTCATTCAACAGTCCTCTTGCCCTGATCTTGTTCTGATGGTTCTCTCCTGTGTACAGTACCACAGGCTCAATGGAAGGAGCTTTAAAAGGGCCCCCTTGTTGAACCCATATTTATTGTCTGATTTTTGTTGTCTCCTGGCATACTTTCTCATAGCAATAGCCACAAAGGACACGTTTCTGCTTCAGGTGACCACATACAGGGCAAATGTCTATGCTGTTCTTAATTTTAATAAGCTTCCGAGGTTTTCTTCTCCTGCACTGATTAACTTCAATGGTGCATCTGTTATACTATCTAAAAGGCTGGAATTCTCTTTATTTCCACTGCTATCATATGCTAGTTCTGTGAGGATGGATGGACCCTGGACTTCTAATGCTGGTGCCCACTGAGGAAAGGCAAAGCCATTCCAGCTCTGCTGTAGTTGCTGTTACAGAAGCTCGCAGCACCTCTGCAGCAGCCGGGACTTGCGAGCCATGGAAGCGACAGCAGCAGTAGCGCATGAGGCATGTTGCTCACAGGAGCAGGATCAAGAGATTCTTTATGTACATTCTTGGTTTCTCATTAACTTTAGTCAATTTTTTTTAAAAAGAAAAAAAAAAGTACTTCTATGGCAATTCCTGCCTACGGTGTAAATTCTTTCCAGTCATTTCAAGTCTGGGAAGATGGTCTCTAGCTTTTGCTATTGGTTCTGGCTCCAGTGAGAATGTAGGACTGACAGAAATTCACTGCTCTTAAAATAACAAGGAAAAATCCCCAGTAGGTTTGAAAAGCTCATGCTTTCTATTTTGTGGTCAAACAGAGAGGAATTCAGTTGATTTTTGTGTAGGGTATCTCTGTGGGTTGAAATCTGGTGCTGAGGCAAACACAGGCTCATAGATACTGCTGTTCCATACCTGTAGGGGAGTTGGGGTTAAGAAGGCAAAAGGATGACTATTAGTTTGCATTTCTTAATTATCCTAAATAGTTTGGGACAGTTTCTATCAAGAGGCCAAAACTTCACATTTCATTTTTAAGTGTTACTTAGGTATAATACCTTAAAAAGAATTAACCTTAATTTTGTATCAATATACAAAGATCAATACCGATGTAGCCAAATATAATCTTAATTTTATATCAATATACAACAAAACTTGGAAGTAGGTAAGTCCACAGTCTAGCTCTGCCAAGACAGGGCAGGCAACTCCTTTATAATTCCTGTTTTACAATTAATGTCTGTCAGAGATACTTGGCCAAAAGGCTGAACATAGATGCTCTAATGTATTGAGAGAAATTGGGGACTGTCCAGGCAACCAGTTGTCTGTCATTTCTTGCTTTTGGAAGCTGCTGGCTCTGCACTTCCTGTATATTTAGATATAGATATATTTATCCTTCTCAGGTCTCTGATGTGGTTGAAGACTAGATAGTTATAGTTTCACAGTCAAATTTTAAGTTGTATAAGAATTAAAAGTATGTTGTAGGTCTAAGAAGATGTTTTTTTTCTTTTTAAATACTTTATTTTTTTTTCTTCAAGTTACATCTCAGTCACAAACCCCTCCCTATTCCCCCTTCCTAACCCGCCCTTCCACCCTCATCCCCCCAGAAGTTTCCCCTTTCAGTCAAACAGATGGTTCCTTCTCTTATAACAGTAAATACTATACAAAACAACAGATATAAATATGCCATATTTATGAGAGTTAAATGGCCCAGTATACCTTCCCAATGTCCAGTTTATACATATTTGGCCCCTGACTTTAACATTCTACTATCTAACCATCTCCATGACTTTAAAGGTCTATATCTGACTCAACATTCATACTAACTTGCAACACACTTTTAAGAGTATCTTCTTAGTTCTATAACACCCTCTTGATTCCTAAACAACTCAAAATTTAACTATGAGACTCTAGCTGTCTATTCTTCAACCACCTCAGAGACCTGAGAGGGATAAATATATCTGCTTATATAGGAAGTGCGGGCCTGCAGCTTCTAAAACTAAGAAAGGACATACCAGTGACTGCCTGGACAGTTCCCATTTTCTCTCCATACATTCCTGCATCAGTCTTCAGCCTTTGGGTCCTGTTTCTCTGACAGACATTTGTTGTAGAGCAGGGGTTATGAAGGACTTACCTACCCTGTCTTGGCAGAGTTAGGCTGTCGACTTCCCTGCTACCAAGTTTTGTCCTTTTTGGACAGCATTCTGTCTGCAGTTGGAGCAAGGGTTTTTTTTTCATGCCGAGAGATAGGCTTGCCACTAATTCAACCATCTCACACTGGAGATTCTTCAATTATTATCTTCTACTTGGAGTAGAATAGGGGGTGCTGCCAGGAGCTGATATGTCTCGATATCAAAAAAAAAAGAAAATCTTAATTTAAGATAACATCTTTGAATGCCATATTCTGCAGATCTCTTGGGGTTTTTGAAGTTGCCCTATCCATCTCTTGTATTTAGATAAGCAAATGTTGCTTGTCTCTTAGCAACTTGATTACTGGGTAGTTTAGAGAATATCTGTGATAGACTGTCATAGTAGCTAACAAAGTGACATGTTTGCATGACTAGGAGTTTGTTTTACTTAACTATCCTAGACCATTTTAGACGGTTGGTATCAAGAGGCCAGAGCTTCACATTTTATTTTTAAGTATCTCTAGGTACGATACCATTAGGAAGCGTTACCTTTAATTTTGTATCAATATACAAAGATCTATTCAATTGTGGTTAAATATACTCTTAATTATGTATCAATAAACAAAGATCAATGCCTATGTAGCCCAATACAATCTTAATATTACGTCCATATACAAGGGTCAATACCATTGTGGCCAACTATAATCTTAATTTTGTATCAATATACAAAGATCAATACCGATGTAATCCAATACAATCTTATTTTTGCACAATAAACAATGGTCAATACCACTTTAGCGAAATATACTACTAATTTTGTATCAATATACAAAGGTATAAGGGCATATTCAATAGTCTGCCCCTTCTTCTTGGACCTTCCTGTGCTATGTCTATGTCTCATTTTTCTCAAGCCTATGCACTCCTACATAGGAGAGGAAGAAGGATACAGAAAAGGAAAAGTAGGAAGTCCCTGGGGCTAACCTCCAAAACCCATTAAACAGGACCGTGTATCAGCTTGTAATCTCCTCCCCTAAATATCAGAGTTTTCAGTTATCCTTCAAATAACCAAAAAGAAGGGCAGAGAAACACCCTCCCCACCCTCTGGGCATGGGACGTCGCTCTCTTAAAGTGACTTCCTGCTGATTTGGGTCTTTGGGTCTTAGTGGACCTGTTTGGGGCCCGAACCCAAATGGAAAAAATGGATAAAAATGTTATTACAATCCTTTTATGTTCAGTCCTTCTGTTCTCAGCTGTTTAGATGACCTAAGGAGTTTGTAGGCAGAAGCTGATCTTGCAGGCTTCACTGAGGTTCCAGCAGGGGCATTGTGTAGAGCTGAACGGTCCCAGTGACATTGGATTGCCATGGTGGTTGCATGGAGACAGCTATTGAGGAAGTCTGCCAGGCAGAATCAACTGGGTCACTTGTCCTCCTTGGTGCCTGATTCTGCTCTCTGCTGAGGTTTCCACTGTCCAGCGGTCCCCGACCTCCCCGAATGGACGCTTCGATTCTCCTGGAAAGATAAAAACAGAGCCCTGCCCCAATCCCAACCCTGGGACAATTACCCTCTTTTTTTGGGGGGGGGGTAGGTAATACTTCTCCTGAAGCAAATTTGGCCTTCTGACAACATACAAATCGTTATCTTTCAATCCGGGTTAAAGAAGAAATCATTCTGTCACCTTGGAGCTAAACCAGCTCCAGTGTATATATTTTGAGATCCCAAAGGACAATCTGCCTGCATCGAGAAGGCCTTTTGTAAGTAGCCTCCAAACCTAGGTCCCTCCAAATCCCATGTGTGTATCTCTGAAATCTAATTATTGGGATCAGAGACCTGTGGTTCCCAACTGAAGGGATCAAAGATGTGTTCCACCACTCCTGGATCAGAGTCTTTCTCTTTTTAGAGTTTGCCATGCATCAGGCTGACCCTGAGCTCCGAGATCTGCCCGTTTTTGTCTCCAGTGTGCTGGGAGCTGGGACCAAGGGTGTACTCTTCTTGAATGGTGGGACCAAGAGTATGCACTCTCACCACCCTGCTCCGTATGACTCCAGAATACATAAGACCTCCAACTCTACGGTGCTCCCCCTGTCTCCGCTGAAGTCAAAGGCATGGGCCAACACCACAATTCTCTTGTATTTGACCTTAGCTCCACGTCTTCTTGACACCTGGAGGTCTGCAAAACTAGGTTGAACGGCTGTATCCTCTATTCCATTCACAGTGTTTCAGCCCTGCCACCTGCCTTTTTTTTTTTTTTTTTTTTAGTTAATAAATTTATTTGTTTGTTGCTTCAGGTTACATCCTTATCATATTGTCCTCTTTTCCCACTTCCCAGCCCCACCCTCCCATGCTCTACCCCCTGACCCTTCCGTCTTGTTCCTCTGGGGTGGAGTGTCCCTGCCTAATAGTCTCTCACCACAGATCAGGAGTCATATGAGGGCCAAGAGCATCTTCATTCACCGGAGGCCTACAAGGCAGTACTGCCAGTGAAAGGTGTCTCCTTGCTACTGGGGGAATACTAAAAAAAAAAACCAACAAACACACAAACCCACAAAAACAAAGAATATCAACAAAAAAAAAAGAGAGGAAAAAGAGAAGGGAAAAGGAAAAAGAAAAAAGAAAAAAAGGAGAAGGAAAAATAAAAAGATAAAAAAAAGTTTATGTCCATGTTCCCTTTGGTGTGTTGGTTGTAGTAGAGATATCCTGTACGATATAGCTAAAATCCTACTATAAGTGAATAGATGCCATGCTCATCCTTCTGAGACTGGGTTAGCTCACTCAGGATGAGCTCCTCTAGATCCATCCATTTGGTTGCAAATTGCATGATTTCATTGTTTCTGATAGCTGAGTAATATTCCATTACTCAATCATTGTTTCTGATAGCTGAGTAATATTCCATTACCACAATTTTTTAATCCATTCTTCAGTTGAGGGACATCTGGGTTGTTTCCAATTTCTAGCTATTACAAATAAGGCTGCTATGAACATAGATGAGGAAACTTCCCTATGTCTCTGGGAGAGGTCCTTTGGGTGTATACCCAGAAGTGGTATGGCTGGGTCCTGAGGCAAGGTTATTCCTAGATTTCTAAGATATCACCAGACAGACCTCCATAGTGGTTGCACAAGCCTGCACTCCCACCAGCAATGGAGTAGGGTTCCCCTTTCTCCACACCCTCGCCAGCATGCACTATCATTTGAGCTCTTTATCTTAACCATTCCAACAGGTGTTAGGTGGAATCTCAGGGTCGTCTTGAGTTGCATTTCTCTGATGATTAAGGATGTTGAACATTTCTTCAGGTGTCTCTCAGCCCTTAGGGATTCCTCCTTTGTGAATTCTCTATTTAGCTCCATCTCCCATTTTTTGATTGGATTATTTGGTTTCTTGGCATTTAGTTTCTTGAGTTCTTTGTAGATTTTAGATAATAGCCCTCTATCAGATGTGGGGTTGGTAAAGATTTTCTCCCAGTCTGTTGGTTGCCGTTTTGTTCGAATGACAGTGTCCTTTGCCTTACAGAAGCTTTTCAGTTTCATGAGGTCCCATTTATTGATTGTTGATCTCAGGTCCTGAGCTGTTGGTGTTCTGTTCAGGAAGTTGTCACCTGTGCCAATGAGTTCGAGGGTTTCTCCTACTTTTTCTACTAGTATATTTAGTGTGGCCGGCTTTATGTTAAGGTCTTTGATCCACTTGGAATTAAGTTTGGTACAAGGTGATAGGTATGGGTCTAATTTCATTCTTTTACAAGTGGACATCCAGTTGGACCAGCACCATTTGTTGAAGATGGTGTCCTTCTTCCATTGTGAGGTTTTGGCTTCTTTGTCAAAGATTAGTTGGCCATAGGTGTGTGGGTCCATGTTTGGGTCTTCATTTCGATTCCATTGATCCACTGGTCTGTTTCTATACCAGTACCATGCTGTTTTTATTACTGTTGCTCTGTAGTACAGCTTGAAATCTGGGATGGTGATACCTCCAGATGTTTTTTCGTTGTACAGGATTGATTTAGCTATTCTGGGCTTTTTGTTGTTCCATATGAAGTTGAGAATAGCTTTTTCCAGGTCTATAAAGAATTGTGTTGGTATTTTGATAGGAATTGCATTAAATCTATATATTGCTTTTGGTAGGATAGCCATTTTTATTATGTTGATCTTACCTATCCATGAGCATGGGAGATCTTTCCATCTTCTAAAGGCCTCTTCCATTTCTTTCTTCAGGGTCTTGAAGTTCTTGTTGTATAGGTCCTTTACATGCTTGGTTAGAGTTACCCCCAGGTATTTTATGTTGTTTGTGGCTATTGTGAAAGGGGTTGTTTCCCTTATTTCTTTCTCTGTATATTTGTTTGTTGTATAAAGAAGGGCTTCTGATTTTTTTGAGTTAATTTTGTATCCAGCCACCTTGCTGAAGTTGTTTATCAGCTGTAAGAGTTCTTTGGTGGAGTTTTTGGGGTCGCTTATGTATACTAATATATCATCTGCGAATAGGGATAATTTCACTTCGTCAATTCCAATTTTTATGCCTTTGATCTCCTTTAGTTGTCTTATTGCTCTAGCAAGGACTTCAAGTACTATATTGAAGAGATATGGTGAAAGTGGAAATCCTTGTCTTGTCCCTGAGTTTAGAGGAAATGCTTCAAGCTTCTCTCCATTTAATTTGATGTTGGCCACTGGCTTGCTGTATATTGCCTTTATTATTTCTAGGTACGGTCCTTGTATGCCCGTTCTCTCCAGAACTTTTAGCATGAAGGGGTGTTGGATTTTGTCAAATGCTTTTTCTGCATCTAGCGAGATTATCATGTGGTTTTTTTCTTTCATCTTGTTTATATGGTGAATTACATTGATAGACTTTCGTACATTGAACCATCCCTGCATTCCCGGGATGAAGCCTACTTGATCATGATGTATGATATTTTTTATGTGTTCTTGAATTCGGTTTGCTAGTATTTTATTAAGTATCTTTCCATCTATGTTCATGAGAAAGATTCGTCTGAAGTTCTCTTTCTTTGTTGGGTCTTTGTGTGGTTTAGGAATCAGAATGACAGTGGCCTCATAGAATGAGTTTGGCAGTGTTCTTTCTGTTTCTATGTGGTGGAAGAGTTTGAAAAGTAATGGTGTTAGTTCCTCTTTGAGGGTCCGGTAGAATTCCATGCTAAAGCCATCTGGCCCTGGGCTTTTTTTGGTTGGGAGATTATTAATGACTTTTTCTATTTCCTTGGGTGTTATTGGGCTGTTTAAGCTGTTAATCTGATTTTGATTTAGTTTTGGTAGGTGGAATTTATCGAGGAAATTGTCCATTTTGCTTAGGTTTTCAAATTTAGTGGAATATAGATTTTAAAGTAATGCCCGAATATTTTCTGGATCTCTTCAATGTCTGTTGTTATTTTTCCCTTTTCATTTCTGATTTTGTTGATTTGGGTTCTTTCCCTTTGCCTTTTTGTTAATTTGGCTAGGGGTCTGTCTATTTTGTTGATTTTCTCAAAGAACCAACTCTTGGTTTCATTGATTCTTTGTATAGTTCTTTTTGATTCTACGTTGTTTATTTCAGCCCTAAGTTTGATGATTTCCTGCCTTCTGCTCTTCTTGGGAGTGTTTGTTTATTTTTTTTCCAATTCACCCAGCTTAGCTGTTAGTTCACTAATATGAGCTGTCACAATTTTGTTTTTGAAAGCACTTAGTGCTATGAACTTTCCTCGTAGCACAGCTTTCAATGTATCCTATAGGTTTGGGTATGTTGTGTCTTCATTATCGTTGGAATTTAAGAAGTCTTTGATTTCCTTCTTTATTTCTGACCCAGTGGTCATCCATTAAGGAGCTGTTCAATTTCCATGTGTGTGTAGGCTTTCTGTTGATTCTTTCGCTGTTGAAGACCAGCTTTATTCCGTGGTGGTCTGATAAGATACAAGGTGTTATTTCAATTTTCTTGTATCTATTGAGACTATCTTTGTGACCAACTATGTGGTCGTTTTTGGAGAAGGTTCTTTGGGGTGCTGAGAAAAAGATGTATTCCTTTGTGTTTGGGTGAAACGTTCTATAGATATCTGTTAGGTCCATTTGTTACATGATCTCTGTTAGACTCAATATTTCTCTGTCTTCTGTCTTGATGATCTGTCCATTGTTGTGAGTGGGGTGTTGAAGTCTCCCACTATTAATGTGTTGTAATCGACGTGCACTTTAAGTTTTAGAAGTGTTTCTTTTACGAAAGTAGGTGCCTTTGTATTTGGGGCATAGATGTTCAGTATTGAGATTTCCTCTTGATGAATATTCCCTTCAATGAGTATATAGTGCCCTTCTTTGTCTTTCTTCATTAACTTCAGTTGGAAGTCTGTTTTGTTTGATATTAGGATGGCTACTCCAGCTTGCTTCCTGGGTCCATTTGCTTGGAAAACCTTTTCCCAGCCCTTTACTCTGAGGTCATGTCTATCTTTGGTAGTTAAATGTGTCTCTTGTATACAGCAAAAGGAAGAGTCTTGCTTGCGGATCCACTCTGTAAACCTGTGTCTTTTTATTGGGGAGTTGAGTCCATTGATGTTGATGGATATGAGTGACCTGGGGTTGTTATTTCCCATTAGTTTGGTATAGGTGATGGTCCTGTGCCTCTTTTGGTTTAGTTGCTGAGGGGTTTTCTATTCCCTTTGTTTTCTTGAGTGGAGTTTTCTTCTCTGGGTTGGGATTTTCCTTCTAGGATTTTCTGTAGGGCTGGGTTTGTGTGTAGATATTGTTTAAATTTGATTTTGTCATGGAATATCTTGTTTTCTCCATCTGTGTTGATAGAGAGTTTTGCTGGGTTAAGTAGTCTGGCTGGGCACCTATGATCTCTCAGGACTTGTAGTATATCTGACCAGGCCCTTCTAGCTTTTAACGTTTCTGAGGAGAAGTCAGGTGTAATCCTGATGGGTCTGCCATTGTATGTGACTTGACCTTTTTCTCTTACAGCTTTTAATATTCTTTCTTTGTTCTGTACATTTGGTGTTTCAATTATTATGTGGCGAGAGGAATTTCTTTTCTGATCTAATATGTTTGGTGTTTTGTAAACCTCTTGGATTTTTATTAGCATCTCTTTTTTTCAGGTTTGGGAAGTTTTCTTCTATGATTTTGTTGAAGATATTTCCTGTACCTTGGAGTCGGGAGTCCTCTCTTTCCTCTATACCTATAATTCTTAGGTTCTGTCTTTTCATTGAGTCCTTGATTTCTTGGATGTTGTGGGTGAGAGATTTTTTAGCCTTCTCATTTTCTTTGGATGTTGTACTGATTTCTTCCATCGAATCTTCCATGCCTGAGATCCTGTCTTCCATCTCTTGCATCCTATTTTTGATACTCACATCCGTAGTTCCTGTTCTTATCCCTTGATTCTCCACTTCCTCTTTTAACTCTGACTGTGTTTTCTTTATTGTTTCTATTTCTATTTTCATGTCTTGTATGGTTTTGTTCGTTTTGTATATTTTCTTCTCCAGCTTGCTTGTTTTTGTATGAAAATCTTTCATTGCTTTGTCCTTTTCCTGTTCAAGCTCTGTCACCTTGGCTTGGAACTCTTTAATGGTGTTGGTCATTGTTTTGCCTTGTAAAATTGTGGCTTCTTTGAATTCCTTCATAGATTTAAGTTCTTCTTGAAGGGACTCTATCACTTTCCATAATGCAGAATTGTCAACGTTTTCATGTGTTTCTGTTGGTGTGTGGTCATCCGAATTGGATGAGCTAGGATAATTCTGCTTTGTTGGAGTCATATTTCCTTGATTCCTATTTTTTCTTGGACCTTTGGCCATTGGATGCGTTTAGCTGTCTGTTCTTGTCGTTTTCTGTGCTTGGATCCACAGTGGATGCTTTGGTGCAGGGGACGAGTTACTTGGCTGTCTCTCGTTGCTTACAGGGGGATTTCAGGGTCACTGTGGTTTTAATCGCCTGAACCACTGTGAACTGGTGCAGCCTATTCCCAGGTTGTGAGTAATGGACCCGGATTGTTTCACTGCTCCCAATTCAGACTTCTCTATGTTGCACTCTGAGTTATCAGCCTGTAATGGTTCTGATGGTATAGACCTGTTTGCCCAGGCACAGATTCTGTGGGCTTTGTTTGTTTTCACGGAGGTGACAGGGTCTGGCTCCACACCTAATATGTCTGGATTTTCCAGAATACATCTATGGTCCCCTGATTTCTGGTTTCTCACTAGGCTTCCCGCCACAGGCCTGACCTCTGTGCCTGATTCCCTCCCTGTCTGCCCAGCCGCGGGTCTCCCCCCATAACTGCCCATGCCGGGCTCCCCAGTTGTCCTGCCGTGGGTTCACGGGGATTTGGCCCTGCCAGCGCCGGGCTCCCTCCCAGCCCCACTGCTGTGAGTGCGCAGGGATTCGGCCCCTCCTGCCCGCCGGCGTCTTCCTGCCCTCTTGGAACCTCCACCCTCTGCGTCTCGAGCGGCTGCGAACCACCCGCTGAGTGCCCTGTTTATTTCTTGCTAAGAATTCCATTATCCTGCAAAGTTTCTTAAGTGGGTATAAGTTCTTCCTGAGGTGTGGGGAGCCCAGTAGGCTAGTGATCGATCGCCAAGTGGCCTCTGATTCTGCCTGCTGTGAGTTGGGGTCGATCTTACCAGGCGCCTCTCCAAATGGGAGTTCCCGAATCCCGGGTTTAGTGGCTTCCGTGTCTGCAAGAGATGGGGGGAGAGCCTTACCCTGGGACTTTTAACAGTCCCTTGGAAGCTGTGAATGTTCCCAGAGGGAGGGGGGTCTAGCCCCTCCGGTTTTTGCACAGTGCCCAATAACTCTGTGTTTTTTATGGCTCTTTTTCCCCCCGCGTTCATAATGCGTCAGTGTAGGTCACCGCCATCTTGGCCCCCCCCCCAAGAAGATGTTTTATAGCTGGTAATTCAAGTTAGGATGGAAATTGAGTTAAGTATAGAACTTTAAACTCATTGAGATAGATAGATAATAAAATATTAATATCAGTTGCCAAATGTGTATGGACTGGACATTGGAAATGTATGTTATACCTTACAATTTTCATAATTGTGGCCTAGTTATTCTTATTGATCTGTATTGTATTTATTGTTATAAGAAAAAGAATCTTTTATTGGACTAAAAGGGGGCGGGAGATATACCTTAAATTTAAGAAAATGTAGATAGGAGGGTGAGGGTGATGAGGGTAGGAGGATGGAACCAGGAGGGGGAGGAGGATAGGGACTATGATTGAGATGTAACTTGAAGAAATAAATAAATGTAAAATTAAAAAAGAAAAACAAATAAATAAAAAAAACAACAACAAAAAGAAGACAAAGGAAAAAAATCTATTCAGAAACTGATGGGCTGATGTTGTGCATTCTAAATGTTAATTATCTTGCTCCCAGAAGCCTGCTTGCTGTATGCCAAGTGAAGCTATGCTACCTTTCTTGATAACCATTGTCTCTGATTGCTTAAATAAATGCTGAGGCCTGAGATGGGTCAATGAGAAAAGTAGGCAGGACTAGGGCTGGGGCTTCTGAAGCAGAGAGGTTGATGAGTAGAAGAAGCCTTGAGAAGAAGGAAGAAGCCTCTAGAAGAAGAAGCCAGGAGTAGGAAGGAGGACACACAATGGGGTAGATGAAAGGAGATCATTCCACATGGCCTGGAACATCGGCATAGTGTGGAGAATAGCAGTCCAAGGTGATGTATGTATATAAGGGGTCATATTTTGGTAATAGAATTATGAGCTAGCTTAGATCACTAAGACTGCACAATCCAGGCCAAGGCTTGTGAAAATCCATGTGGTGTGTCTGTGTGCTCATTTATTAAGGTGGGTTAAGGATTAACACTACCTACCAATTAAACATAATCTAAATACAGGTAAATAATTTAATTATTTAATTCTACATATGGTGCCCAATGTAATTTAATTAATTTTTCCTACAAAAAATTATTCTACCAAGAATCATCCCAAATCTCTGTAGAGGAGTGCAACTACTTCAGTGGCTGGGCATGTGAAGGCAGAATGAGGTAATACTGGGAAAAGTGGAAAACCAGCCCAGAGCCTTCTCCACTTTTATTCCACTGAAGTGGTAAGCACCTCTAAGAAGTCCAACAGGGCAAATGGGAGCTATTTTTGTTGAAAAATACTCCTGATTGTAATCTTGCTGTCCTTTGAAATACCTTGCCTGTAAATCAGCAAAACTAAGACTCATAGAATGCTGAATCCATTGGAAAATAAGCATAGTCATGGGGACACCAGAATTAGTAGAAAAGGTTCTAATTAATTATGATATATTTAGTCTATAATTTAGGGAAAAACTTTGTCAAATGGGATAAAATAAAATGAAGGGTGTTAACGGAAAAGAAAACTTCAGGAAACAATATAAACTTTGTAACAGAAAACTATAATATCCCCAAACAGTTAAGCTTTCAATGGGTTTCACAGCATACCAGACACAGCCAAAAAAGAAATGGTGAGCTAAAAAAAGAAAAGTCTGAATAAATGATTGAAACTGAGGGGAGAACTGAGATTAGGGTTAATGTGTAACAAGAGAACATTGGACCTGTGAGGCAGCATTAAGCATCGTGTACATATGAACAAAACAGACTCCTAGGAAGAAGGAAACACTTCAGAAATAATTCCAGTAACATTCCAAATTAAAAGTGTTACTTTTCAAATTTCAGATGTTATGGAAACCACAAGTACATATAAGGAATCCACAGACACAGTGCAATGACAATCCCGCTGTAGGTCAAAGATAAAAACGAAATTTAGAAGCAATGAGAAAAAAAAAAAAGACATGAGTCTCTGAGATAGATATATAGCATTTTTATAGTAGCAAATAAAAAACAAAGTTAAAACTATTAACCTAGAATCTTATACTTATCAAAACTGCCCTTCAAAACCAATGAACTTTAGTTTAAAATTATTTCAGACACACAAAACCTGAAGATCTCATATCCAACATTCCCGTATTGTAAGTAGCACTAAAATAAATTCTTCAGGCCATAAGATATAAACGTCAGATCTATAAGAAGAAACAAGGCATTCTGGAAAAGATAAATATCTGGTTAAAAATAAAGACTACCTAAAATATTTCTTTATTTTAAAAATAAACTTTATTATAAAAACTTGTAAATTAATAAAAATGAAATCACACACTGAAATTAACTGACTCCAAATCTATACATCTCAATGTACTTGTATACAGTTAGAATAGCCATTAACAACAGAAGCGGGGGAGTTACTTAAAAGACTACTGATTTGTTAAAGCAGTAATAATATAATAACATTATAAAGTCTATACCACATAACACCACAACACAGGCTCACAGAATCAGGAGAGATGGAGTGAGCAAATGGAACACCCTTGTAATATTGTCATACTATGACTCAAGCCAAACTGTGATGAGTAAGAAAGCTTATGGCAGCCACTGTAGAAAGCCACCTGAAGAAGAAAACATGACTGTAATAGAAAACAAAAACATTAATTCAAAGTAAGTCAAAAAGGGATTAACAACATTTGATGAGACAGAGAGGAGACACAGAGAAAGTTGTCAAACTCAAGTATTAGTTATTAGTGGTTATTACTAAAATTGATTATTGTAATGTATATCAATGGACTAAATGTTCAACTCAAAAGATTGGTTTTCTGATTAGACAGGCAGTGTATCAAAATGCTATTCAAGTTTCTGAGAGGCATCCTGTGTTCAGGAGATACATATCAAATAAATGCAAGCAAAAGCAAAAAGGAAGGATGAATATACATGGTCCTATAAATCATAAGTAATCTATCTGGCTTCCAGATGATGGATGCTTCAAACAGGTGGAAAACAAAGAAAAATCAAGGTGGAATACAAAACACTTTGTAGTGATGAAAGGGTCAACTTCTCAGGAAGATGCAACAATCGTGACCAGAGTATGTGGCACCACTAAAAGCCACAGTGTATATGAATTTATCTCTCACCCACCTCATAATTTTCTTTTAGAAACTCTATTAAATTAACCCTCATTGAACTGTGGACCCATTCTTCTGTGGAGTACGGTGTCATTCTGTAAGCAGAGGGGATGAGATAAAATGACTAATTTTCTCACTGAGGAATCTGGTGAAGATGGATTACTTGTATCTAGAGTCAAGCTGTGGCACCAGGCAAGTCAGTGGGACCCTTCTGAGCCTGTTTCCCAATAGGGAAGGCAGACAGAAATAATTCCATGCTTAACTTTGGAGGTTCTAGGGAAGTTTAGGTGAGGCCACTGGCAGTGCAGGATGGTTGGAACACAGCTCCTGGGCTCCTGAAACCATGCTCCTCAACAGCTGCCTCTGGGTGATTCTTCTCACTTGTCTGTTTTTACCATGAGACCCCTTTACAGGCAGTGCTTAAGGAACCAGATTAAATTCTGTGATCAAGACTCAGAACTCTGCCCTCAATTGTTGGTGCCTTGTGTCCTCACAGAGGAAAAGTAAGATTTCAAATATATGTATATGTTTTTCGAGGTAGGATTTTTTTCTCTGTGTAGCCCTGGCTGTCCTAGACTCACTCTGTAGACAAGGCTAGCCTTGAACTCACAGAGTTCTGCTTGCCTCTGCCTCCCAAGTGTTGACATTAAAGGTGTGAGCCACCACGCCCAGCTCAAACATAGTTATTGACCCAGGAGCAAATCTTACTCTGAGACATAGCTTAGTATAAAGAAGTAATAAAGTCATAATGGAAAATACTTAATACAAAAACTAAAAGTCTTGGACTAAATTCGATTTTAGATGTTATTTTTCACCCAAGAAGTGATTTTCTTCCTGGTTTTATATTTGGATAGAAACTGGTGGTCCATATATAAAGGGAATTGAACACAGTGAGTTGTGTTAAATTTCCCTGGGATGAAATGAAATTACCAGAGCAGACTGTTTTGGTATTTATTGTATGACTATGTGAAGTTATAGTTTTACTCTCTAGGAAAGTTTGAAGTTAGATGAGAGACCCATATTGTATCTATGTTAAGGATTTGCTTTAAAATAATACAACATTGAAAGTTATTCCATTTTTTATTAAAAATGGATTCTTTTCTTATATACTATGTCCAGCCCACAGTTTCCCCTCCCTCCACTCCTGTCAGCTTTCCCCTACCTTCTTCCCTCTTCCCCAGAACTACTCTCCCTCTGTTTCTTTTCAGAAAGGAGCAGGCCTCCAAGAAACAACAACCAAATATTACAAAACAAGATACAATAACACTAGGCAAATTTCCTCATACGGAAGCTGGACAAGGCAGCCCAATAGGAGGAAAAGATTCCCAACAGCACATAAAAGAGTCAGAGACACATTGCTCCCATGGTTTGAAGTCCCACAAAAACACCAAGCTATCAGCCATAACCTATATGCAGAGGACCTGGTGCGGAATCTTACAGGCCCCATGCTTGCTGCTTCAGTCTCTGTGAGCCCATGTAAGCCTGCTTAGTTGATTTGGTGGGCCAGATTCTCCTTGTATCCTCATCTCCTCTGGCTCTTACAATCTTTCCTCCCTCTCTTCAGTGGGGTTCCCTGATACCCAAAGGGGGTACCCAATGGAGATCTTAAATTTATACCCTCTCACTGTATAGTGTCTAGCTGTGGGTCTCTGTGCCCTTTTCCATCTGCTGCCTGAGGAAGCCTCTCTGAAGACGACTGGACAAGGCACTGATCTATGAGTATAGCAGAATATCATTAGGATGTTTGATTCTACCCTAAGTCTCTGGGCTATCTGGTCTCTGGTTCATGGGCATCTAGGCAGTGTACTGAGGGAGCTCATGCCCTATGCTGCCTGGAAAAGTCATTTCTAATGTTTAAACAACAATGTATCTAAGCCAGGTCTCCATTGTATTAATGATCTTCTTTATGGTAATATGAAAACAAACTGAAAGTATTTTTAGGAATAACTCTGTTTGTAATTAATTAGGAAAGTGAATGAATTTTCAGTTTTTTGTTATAGCCAAAATACTATTATTTTGTTTCATAAGATTTGTGCATGGGTATATATGTGTGTTTCATTTATAATTTGAAGGAAAAAGGCAATTTTCCTTATATCTGATATATCTCTGTATGTTTCATGTTCTTTCAGAAACAAACATGATGCCTCCCTTACAAGTTATAGGCATATTTGATGATTTCAGTGAGACAGACTAGGCTTTTCCAGAAACTCCAGAGAAGAGTACTACATTTGAAAATAAATATTAATTGCTTGTACTTGATCAGAATGGGTAAGTCTTAGTTTTCATTCCTACTTTATAATACATACCCAGCTCATGATACTGATTCTGTCATAATATATAGTGATTAGGAAAAGCCAGGGCAGAGAACTGATGTTCTTGCTGTAACTGAATGAGAAAGAACTGACCTGAATCTGTTTTGTCCCTTTAATCCATACACTTTTGAGAACCAGTAATGAAGTTGTTGTCTAGTAATTGGTGATGTAAAATGTTGGTAAGTCGTGTGTAGATTTTATTAACAAATGTAACAAGCCCACTGGGTTCCAGCCTCATTGGGTTCCTGTCTGTTGAGCCTCTGTTCTTGCAATGGCCTCTGCCTGGAGCTCACATCCCTCAGACATTCTTAATGCACACTTCTTTTCTTGCAAAAGGCATGCTGAAATTCAAAGTGAACTGTCCTTTGTGATCTCAAAATATATACACTTAAAAGTATGCTTAGTTCCAAATATTAAAAGAATTTTTTAAAAATCTCAATTGAAAAATAACACTTTTTATATTGTCAGAAAACCTAATTTGCTCTAGGAAAGATATTACCTGCCCCCCCAAAAAAGTAGTGCCACAGAGTTAGAATTAGAACAGTGCTCTGTTCTTATCTTTCCAGGAAATTAAAAGCATCCATCTAAGGAGTCCAGGGATAACTGGACAACTGAAACCTCTGAAGAAAAGGGACCAGACACCAAAGAAGACAAATAGCCCAGATGATCCAGCCTCGAAGACTTCCTTAATAGCTGTTTCCTCAAAAATGTACAACCAGAACAACTCAAAATGGCTAACTAAGATGGTTCAGTCCCACAGACTGTTCCAGCTAGGACTTCAGTAAAACCCAGAAGTTCAGCCTTTCACTACAAATGTTTTAGGACATTTAACTAGCTGAGCACAAAAACACTGAACATCAAATATCACTATTAACTTGTTTAGCCATTTTTCCATTCTTATTTGGGCCCCAAACAGGTTTCCTATGTCCCAAATCAGCACGAAATAATTTTAAGAGGGCGATGTTCCATTCCCAGAAGGTGGGATGGTGATCTTTTTTCCTTTTTTCCCCCTTTCTTCTTTACTTCCTTCTAGTGTTTACTGGATACTCTTTCCTTGGAGAAATTTGTACTAATTTGCACCATGCTTAAATGTGCATGCCCTCACAATCCCAATGTGCTTTACATGCTGTGCTACTACCTAGAGTACTAATTGCCCCTTAAAAACACTGTATATTTAAAAGATATTGTTTTCTCCTCTCCCATAAAATGTAGGCTTCATGAAAACTGACTTTTGAACTATCCAGCACTATATTTCTATGGTTTAGAACTTTGTAATTCCTATAGAAATTGCTTAATGAATATTAAGTGAGCAAATAAATGCACGATTAAATGCAGAAAGATAATTTAACTTACTAGTCTGAGTGAACTGGAGGTGGTTATAATTTGGTTAAGTGGTTGTTGGAAGCCTGGGATATGACAAATCTAATTGAAGTATTAGAAAGAAAATTGGCATTGTATTGAAAAATAAACCCCCAAATTATAGAGAGATTGGGTATCTCTCAACTTTGTTCCTCAAAAGTGTCAGTACTGAAAAGAGTGCCTTTACCAGACATTAGAAACCATTGCCCAGAGTAGTACAGTGTTCCTCAATAGACTGCAGTTCTTAGGAGTGTTAACTGTCTTAGACTGGGACGATTCTACCACACACTCTGGCAACTCTGTTGACTGAGGTCAAACATTCACATGTAATTTACCAGACAAAATGTTGTGGCTCCTAGAACAATCAGCCTGACAAGAGTGGTAATAGTAAAACCCAATACAAAAGCAACTAGTTGGTTATGGGGCTTCTAGAACTGAACCCAAAACTGATGACAATCATTAAGTAGTTATAGATATGCTCAGGCTAGTAGCACAAATGACCAACCACACTGGAAATTCTGGGCCCTCCATCTTGCCTGACCCAAGTCAGATCAAAGACATGGATGTCATAACGCAAAATAAAAGATTTGTGTGGAAGAAGGGCCCTGTTATAATCTTACGTTGATTTTCTGGAGGTGAACGTTAGTTTGTTTTGGTGCATTTGATTCAAAAAAAGCAGGACACCAAAACCTGCCTATGATTAAAATAGAGAGTGAAATTCTTCAAGAACAGAAGTCATAACTGAATTACTGCTGAGTTTCACTTCTGGGGAGGATCACATGTTTTCATTTGGAGCATGACTAGTTTCATTGTTTCAGGAATGGGAATGGCTTTGTTCTATTGCTTCTTTGCAGTCATATATGTGGGGACTGGGTTTGGATGGAGACACTCAGGGAGTAGAAAACAAGTGAGTCTTTACTGAATCTTCCAATAGCCTCTCCTATAATTCTCTGCTCTCCACAGTCGTTTCTGAGTTTTAGCCAAGTTCCTGTTGGTTGTTGATTTTCCACTCTCTTATCTCTAAAACATATAGTCAGTCAGTGTCATATAAATTAGTGCTGATCACACATTGTCTTGTTCTAAAGTCATGATATACAGACATGCATATTTTTATATATATTATAGTGTTTATGTGTAATAATATATGCATACATGTGTTATCCCCCCCACCTCGACTTTATGTTGCTTTCGAATAAAGGGACGACTTTATGTTGCTTTAGAATAAAGGGACCAATCCCTCTTTGTGCCTTAGTCAGCAACCCCACAGCTGTTATCTAGTGAAGTTTACATATTCATGCTGGCTCTCTATCTGGCATAGAATTTATTTACAATTAAGACAAGCAAACACTCCCCAACACACTATGATAGTAAACTGAAGACACAAGCTCTGACACTCAAGTTCTGAAAGTCTGGAGAAAAGAAAGTTTCTCTCTATATATAAGAGGCTGCGAACATGGACAGATCAAGCACTCAATCCATAAAACTAACCAGGAGGGGGCGCAAAAGAGACACAAACCTGCTGGGCTTCTGTTCACACATGGCCTGCCAACACCGGTTGCTATGGAGAGGGCTAGGCTATATATATATTTAGTGTACATCCCTTCCCACCAATCTCAAGACAGACATTCTGCTGTGCAGTTACTATGTGCTTGTGAAGTTAATTCTAGCAGTTTCCCTCCACAGTCTTTCTTTCCATAATGATGACTTCTAGAAAAACTTTAAAAGCTGTAGAAACAGAAGACCTGCATGAAAATTCTAGGCCTTTAAAACTCTGGTTTGCTTAGGAGTCAGGCAAAATTATTTTGAATGAATATAACTTTGTTTTCCTGTTTTTGATTATTATAGGCAATATTAAAAATATCTATACTGTGTTACTAAAATATTTCAAGAGTTTTTTCATGCCTACCCTATAGAGGTATTTCTACTATCTTAGAAACAAAACTCTATTTCCTATGGATCAGGAAAATGTTACAGTCTCTATGAATATAATCTTTTAAATACCTATGTATACACAATAGTCATCACACAATAGCCAGCACACACATACGTATAGTATGCATACTATCTATATGTGTGTCTTTATTTCCATATGAGATGTCCTTTAAAATGTTCCAAGTCAAAGGAACATGCTATTGTTTTTAGCATTTTGATTTTGACAAATCATTTTAATGAGTAATCATGTAGATAAGATCTTAAATACATAGTGCTCTCTAACATTCACTGAAAAGCTTTAAGAATGTCACATTTTGCATATTTTTTTCATGAGTTCAATATGAGATTACACTGAATATACAAAATCTTGTTTTTTAAAACTCATCTGAATTTGATAAATTTATATTAAACCACAGCAACAAGGAGCTAAGAAAACTAGCAAAAAAAAAAAAAAAAAAAAAAGAAGGAAATAAAAGGACGATGAAGGGCAATGTGGATTTGGTATGACTTATTTCACTTGTTTGGTGGCTCCGGACCACGTGTAACTCTAGCTCTAGGGAATTTGAGGCCCTCTTCTGGACTCAGTATGTACCTGCACTCATAAGTCCACATGCCCATAGAGTTACACACATATACACCCAAGTAAAATTTTAAAGTTTTAAAGAAAAATCAAACCGTGTGATGATTCCTCCAGCTGTGATGGAGGAAATGATTTTTATGAGGAAATTGATTGGATTTATTTTGTGTGTACACATATATTTGAGTCTGTAACAGAAATAACTTCAATATTTGCCTTCTCAAAGAAGAATAGGCCTTTTAGCTGCTGTGTGTCCTCCATTGTCTGCTCCTCTCCTGCACTGAATTAGTTCTGATTAGAATGTGGTCATTCCTTAGGCATAGACTCAGTTACTGCAGCTGTAGGGGGTTACCTTTTTCTCTTCTGGCTGGGTGGTTGGGTTGTGCAATCATGGAAAGAACAGCATTACAGCTTGGAGAGGAACATGCCAATGAATGTTTTGTAGGAACATTCAGATGAGAAACAAATAAACTGATGTTGGCATTCATTTTAAGAAACTAATAAAGCAACATTTGAAAACTCAATCAAAAGCACCCTTTATTTGAAACTATTTTAAACTTCTAGGGAGATTCAATTGCCCAGTTCTTCAGGGTAATGCAGTCCATAGAAGCTCATTAGTGTTATAGATAATTTGCAGATGGATACAGATAACATTTGTTCTTGTTTGAATGGCTTTAAGGTTAGTGGTAGTGTTCCTTCTATATGGTTCAACAAGCTCACTTGAGTCAGAAATTTAAACATGTCTGTTCTAGACCAACTTTATTGTGTAATGGTTTGTTCTTGGCCAGTTCAACAAGTCAGTTTTTCATCTACTGAATATCTTGCACCTTAAAGGATGATGTGAAAAAATGAAAGAACTTTTGAGGGAAAACCCAACATGCTGTAAACATATCTATCATCTTTGTTAAAATTGTTTGTTGATATGAGAATGGTCAAGTACACAGTCAGTATATTTATTTTGAATCTTTATATTATACACTAGAAAATACAAGCTGGGAATTATAAACCTTAACTCAGAAGGTACCGGGGTGCTCTGATCTTTGGGAACTGGGAGAAAAATGGAATATTCATTAGAGTGTTTGTGGTGATTACAAAGATAACCTAAACAGGCTATCAAATCCACAGTCTTTCATAATTGACCACATGCAAGCCAACTGGATTGAATGAAAATTTCCATTGTTTGTAACGACTACCATATCCAACTAGGACTTTTTTTTTTCCAACACAAGCAATTCCAATATCATGTAATCCCCTTTTAAGCAAGTCTTGATTCTCAGGCAATACCAACCAGGACAGAATAGGTTGTTTCAATTTAGTTGTTTCTTCTGATCCACTCTCATTCACTGATAGCTATATATTCCTCAGCATGTCTAAGTAGCTAGAGAATACAACCAGGACATTTATCTTTTTCACTACCCAACGGCTTCCTATGCTCTATTTTCCTTTTCTACCTATCACTATGCAGTATGGCTCCTGCCTCCCTAGATAAAAGAAAAATCACCATGCTTGCTGCCAGTGCTACCATGTGGAGATGATTCTGGAAGTAACAGTGCCCATGCCCAAGCTGACAGTGCCTGTGGCTTAATGCTTTGAGGACTCTTTAGAAGTCTCCTGCTGTCCTATTTCTGAACTTACCTGTGTTCTTTCTCTGTGACCAAGATGTTCCTGTTTGCTCTCTCATGGATGCATTCTCTTTCCAGTCCTCAGACGTGAGCCAGATGCACTGAAGAGTGGATGTAAGTGATTGATAATGTGCTACCATTTAGTTCTTTTACCTTTTGAGTCTGCCGTATTATCCTTGAACCAAGCATGGGTACTACAATTCTTTCCTCAGTAGTCTTACCTAGGGGCAAGGGTTTAGTTTCTTTTATATTTCCCAGCAGGCACACCGTAGAGTCCTGTTCCTCAAGTGAATGTAGCTTAGGTTACAGTTTATATTCTTTATCCTCAAATACCACACCCCAATACAAATCTCTTTATTTATGGCCCTTTTCTTTAGTTTGAATCTTAGATTTTCATTTTTTCTTATGGTGCGTCTTATACATACAGGTCACAGACAAGCTTTCTAAACACCACTGCTGCAATAAAATGATGTCTCACTTTTAAAGTAGGGATACTGTTGTTTCATCGATCCCTCTTTTCTGACCGTCAGCTCATAATCTCCGATTTATTTGCAAAATGGAGTATGTTATTGTAAAACACGACCCCTCTCTTCCACAATGTTTTTTGTTCACCAAACCTATACAATGTGACACAGCAGTATTAATGGCATCTAACACGAACCCATTCTCAGTATGCCTAGTGTTTCTGGAACCCCACAAGGCACACATGCCTTTCAAGTGATGCACAGGAATGAAGTGTTGTAGCAACTCCTGGGTTACCCTGGCTCAGAGTTTTTGAGAGATGCCAGGATTGGCCAAGGAACTTCTTTTTAAAAAGATGGAAAAAATTTCATGGAAGACAAACATAGATCACCTAAAAATCATTTTTATTTCATTCCTTTTCAGCTCGTCAGTCCATAACTATCATAACTCAGTTAAAAAAGGTATGTAAGATGTATTTGTATTAGAAGATAACAGTGAAGAGTTCAAGAACCATTTAGACATTGGATAAATTTCATTTAAAAGAGAATGCTTTTTATTCCTAGTTGAATAAAATTCTAGTAATCAAACTGATTTGTCTTATATACAACATGTAAATTGTTACTTAATACATGAGAGCAGATGGATATTTTTTTCCAATACATTTGTTCCCAGACTTACATTAGGTAATAGCACCATGAGATCTTTCTTTTATTGTGGTCCCCAACATATTCTGCGAAAGAGAGTTTCTATAGTTAGTGAGTTTGAGAAAGTCTTCTTAAAATATTCTTAGAGGTCCTGTAAGGAGGGAAGAAAATCTGCTTAATTTATTTAAATCATGTTTTACTAAACTGATTAGGCTACAATAACCATTCCTTCATTTAAAAATTAATTGACATACACTAATGCATATATTACAGGTAGTGGTATGATATTTTGATTTTCATGAACAACAGTAATGGTAAATCTTTTATATTTAAAAGAGACACATTTAACAGCTTCTTGAACAGATATTGGTAATTATCGCCCAGTTACCTTTTGTATGAATGAGTCATTTATTCCAATTTCTTCAGTAAACCTTTCAAACATTCCACCAATTTGAGTCAGCCGGGCATTTTAATATGGAATACAAGGATAGCCAGTGCTCATATTTTCACATGCATTTCTTATATAAACTTCTTTGAACAAATAACTTTGAATTAATTTTTTTTGACACAGGAGAAGGCTGATCCAGAGAGGATGTAAAAATATATTTTTGAACTGTAGTCTGGTTAGTGTCTTGGGACAATAATTTTGAGTCTTTCATTTAGAAAAACACCAACGATGTAAGGTCTTCAGGAGATAGTCAAACATCTCAGTAGCAATGGGTTTGGTTATTTTCAATGATAAGAAATACCTTCTATTGGTAGCTCTTCATTTACTGGTTACAGGTGTCTGACTAGGCAGCACTTGATAGAGTTAAGCTGGCTCAGAGCTCTCATTCTTGTAAGTTTTCCATTTACTTGAGGCTGCTCAGACTTTTAGTGGTCAGGTCTAATCTGAAATTCATTTCTTCTATTTTCACCAACAGCAAAATTCTGCAAGTATTGACTCTGGTTTTTGGAGCCCAGATGTAGAGCTGACAATGCTTACCATGTGGTCAAAGCTTCCTCCAAATATTAAACGCTACCAAAAGCACTTTAAGACAAAAAGTGTGTGTGGTGTCTGTATGTTGTGTGTGGGACAGCAGCAGGATGGTAGAAATGGAGAATACACACTGTAATGTACCGAATTGACTAGAAAATATTCTCTTCTTGAACCTCTAGGAAAAATAAAATAAGTGAAGCTGCATCTTCAAGCATTCATCGAGTATTTTTTTTTTTTTTGTATTTTCGGAGAGCTGTAAAATAGGGTGTGAAATGGATTGTTGCTGAAAGATGAGCTGGTAACAATTATTTCTCCATATCCTTACTGACTTGGATACTGGTAGCTTTTCTTCTGAGGACTATCTAAGTGAAAATGCAGATCCAATGACTAATTCTCTGGGTGTGTCAAAATGGCAGGCAAGCAGTGTTTACAACTCGTCTCTATTTAGCCTTTCCTGCTGTGTCCAGATTTATGTTGATTTCCTCCCGTCTCATCAAACTAAGTTCTTTCTCAGAGAAATGCAGGTTCTCCTGTGATTACCTACAAGAATCTCCATAAAGGATATTTGGTAGAGGATTTAATAGAGTGATAAATGCTACAGAGTTCTGTCCAGCTGTGTAGTCACATTTTATGAGAAGAGTCACACTGACAAAATAACTAATGCAAAGCAAAAATTATCAAACACGATATTGTTTAAAATAAGCATAATACTCCATTATTTCTTTCTCAATTCCCTATTGTGCCTTTATGAATTAATTCTGAAAAAAAATTATAAAAAATTCTGCAATTGGAAAGGGTTTGTTGGGAACTGGTTGTGCCATAATTACCATTATTTTCAACAACAAAATTCAGTCTTAAAGAAAATATAGCATGGTGTCTGAATTTAATACCTATGGATTTTTAGAAATGTCTATATTAGGATTTGTAATTATTTAATCACCACAGCACTGATACAAGTTAGAAAGTGGTAATATATATATATATATTTCTGCTGAAGAGAACAGTAAAAGTAATCCATATGACATAAACATGGCATTTTTCTTTCATTTACAAGAATAAGCTGGTGTTACCTGGAGACTGACATATCTCCATGAGAAATCGACTTCAGACTCAGAGCCCAGGACCAGGCAACACTGGGTTTTAGCAGTAAAAGCAAAACCTCACATACCCTGTGCCTGCTTTCTTAGTCTCCCCTCTTTAAAAACTCTGCATGTTCTAGAAGGCCATTTGAACTCTTGTTTTCTTAATTACCACTTCCCTATATACCCACCTCTGGCTCTCCATGCCACCCCATCCTACATGCACCTCGTTTCTGTCCCCTCAATGTCTCTCAGATGAGTTGGGAGAAGTCCTAAGGAGAACATTTCCTTAGGAGATGATATTTGCATCTACCTTTTTGTCAGATTCCTGTCCTCCATTTTTGGTCTCTTCTAGCCTGTATTTGATACAGCTTTCAAAGTAAGATGTCTATAATAAGAAAGTGCATTAGGTATTTTATTAGTCACTTAACATTCACCAGGCCACTTAATTCTCATGAAAATATCATTATTCCATTTGTTAGGTAAATAAATTATGAGTGAGAAAATGTTCACAGTAGGAGTAGGCAGAGGCAAGACTTGAACCTTCAATGGTATGAAACCCACCTTTTCTTAGCATTAAGCTTTCATGCTACACAAAACCAGTCCCATCATGGTGCCTCATTATTCAAGTTCTGCTGTTTCTATCATTCTCAAAATTGTAGTTTGGGAAGACAGCAATTTTCTTGTCCTACTAGGAAAACGCCAAGAAAAATTCACATGACCCAATTTTTATAACTAATTTACAACATTGGCTGTTAATTAAACCTATCTATAAAGCAAAAGTGTTCAGTCATGTGGGAGAGACAGTGAATGGATTGATTTGTAGGTAGGGTGAATACAAACATTAGGGCTTTAATTAGCTGAGTTGTTTAATTTGGTTAGTTAATGCACCATATGAATGAAGTCACACTTTGAACCCTGTTTCTGTGTGGGCCTGCCTGTTTAATCATGCTTGCACCCTTAACCTCCAAGAAGCCCCTTGCTAACACATGCTATTAACTGAAACCCAAGGATTGTGTGAATGGAAAAGTGCAAATCCCTCCTCATGGTTGGAAAGAATTACCCAACATGCACATCCTATTGATGCTGGTGGGAAAATAGGGCACATTAATTAATCTATGTTTTCATTTCTCCTAAAAAAATCATTAGATGACAAATTGGCATGAACTATATACAAGTGAATCCCTTTTGTAAAATTATCTTAGTAAAATTTTGTTGAACGTTGATATACCACTGGTTTATGTAAAAATAGGAAAAAATTGCTATCTTTGGTTTTAAAGAATACATGTTCACTGGTCTATCTAGGAATGTTTCATAGTAATTACTTGAACATTTTTCTTTGGGGTATTCAAAATTCTATTTAATAATGACTGCTTTTTATTTGGGGTTAGTGATGGTCATCTATAATATTGGGTTCAAATGATTGAAACAGGGCTGCTGCAGTTGGAGAAAAAGGAAGGAACCTCAAATTAATATTCTTTACATTCTTTTTATTTTCTAATTACAATAATGAACAGTCCACATAAATGAACAACTATCATTTTTTAGGTTCTATAATCCAAATAGTATTAAACTCCTATTTATAATATTGTTTCTATAAAATTAGATTCTGTTCAATTCACTTTAGAAGATTATTATCTGCATAATATATTATAGGGAAATTCATATATTAATTCATTTAATGCACATTTATTGAACTCTTACCATACAAATGGACATTTATAATATATGTACATATAATACATGATTAAGCACAGTACTTAAGAATACAACTGTGATCAAAATCAGGATTTAATCATTTCCTGATGGAGGTTTCAAGTATGGTAGGCATGATAGATATAGATCAAATAACACTTTTTAAAATTATTTATTTTATTTTTTGTATGTATGTATATGTGTATGAGTTTATATACACCGTGTGCATGCAGGTGCCCAAGGAGCCCAGAGGCCATCAGATTCTTTGGAACTGGAGTTATAGATGATTGTGATTTCCCCTTGTGTCTATCCTGGGAACTTAATCTGGGTCCTCCATAACAGTAGTAAGGACTCTTGGCCGCTAAGGCTTTTCTCTAGCCTCCAAATAATACTTTTCACACAAATACTTACTGCATACCACTCTGGACCAGGCAGAGAGACAGACAACCAACAAAATACCTACTTTACTGAGCTTTGGTCCTATGACAGATTTTAATAAACAGAAAGTAAAAAGTATAGAAAATGTTTATGAAAATAAAAGCTACAGTGTACAGTGAAGCAAGAGGATGCTTTGGAGACGGAGGCTAGTAACAGGAGCAACTTTAAATGAGGTGGTCAGCGAGGCTTGACTGAAAATGTCCTCAAACGACATGGGGAGGGTAAGAGCCTTACTTATACTAGGTAACAGTAAAGAGCAAGGGTTTATAGTTCTGAGGCAGGAGCATGCCTGATGTGTTCTCAGGGCTTTATGGCAGGCCACGTAAACCACTGGAGCATGAACAAAGAACAACTAGTATGAGAAAGAGCTGGTCTTGTGAAATGAGGCCAGGGCAGAGAGGGCTTCCGGGGGGCGACGAAGGGAGAGGGAGGTTCTCATCAGTGGTCAGTGGTTCTTATTGCGTGGTTTACATTTTTATAAGACAACTCTGAGTGTTGCATTAAAACTGGACTACTGCAGTTGGAGAGATGGATCGGTGGTCAAGAGTACTGGCTGCTCTTTGAGAGGACCTGGGTTTGATTCCCAGCATCCACATGCACAATCATCTTCAACTCCAGTTCCAGGAAATATGATGCCCTCTTCTGGTTTCCACTGGTACCAGGCATGCAGTTGGTATACAGACATACATGCAGGCAAAACACATACACATAACATTAAGAAAAAAATTAAAGATGATTGCAGATGAAAAGGAGAGCAAGAAAGCACATCTCTGACCCAGGTCAGATGTGATGGAGGGTTGGGCCAGGATGACAGTGGGGTGCAGATGACTGGTTGGTTTCAATGTATAGTCTATTGTGTATTCCCAATACTTGGAACAAAATAATCGATCTTGTATAGAGTCAGAATTATGAAGCTTATTTTTAACAGTAGCATTTTCTAATGTTTGAATGTCAAAAATTCTTTAAAATGATCAGTAGACAATTTATAGTTTAACACTTCACTGAAAGCCACCAATGCCTTCTGACCTTATGTGAATTGTGAACCTTACAATGAGTTAAAAGGCCCACTCAGTGCACTCAAGGCTGT
Source organism: Lophiomys imhausi (assembly GCA_907164525.1). NCBI lineage: Eukaryota > Metazoa > Chordata > Mammalia > Rodentia > Muridae > Lophiomys > Lophiomys imhausi. The sequence goes on along the minus strand of CAJQZJ010033222.1, from coordinate 6,703,186 downwards.
CCAACAAGGCAGTTGCAAGCTATATATGGCTATTGAGGATTTACTCTACACTAGGTCAATGTGATTTATATGTATATATTACACATATTTAATAAATTAATTTAATAAATTAATAAATTATAAAACAGATTTCAAAACAGTTGGTAAAAACAAATTAAATGAAACATTTCATTTTCATTATAAAACAGATTTCAAAGCTTAGTTGGTAAAAGCAAGTGAAATGAAAATGTACTATTGAGGTAGTTTGAATGAAAATGGCCTCCATAGGCTGATATGTTTGAAAACTTGATCCTCAGTGGATGGAACTGTTTGGGAGGGATTAAGAGGTATGGACTTTTTGGAAGAGGTGTGGCACTGAGGGTGAGCTTTGAGGTTTTTAAGGACCAAGTCAATTCCCAGTGTGCCTCTTTCTACTTCTTGATTAACAATCAAGATGTGAGCTCTTGGCTGTTTTTGCTACCATGTCTTTGTTCTGCTATTATGGACTATAATCCTCTGAGCCAAGTTAGACACTTTCTTTTGTAAGTTGTCTATTTACTTATGACCTGCCTCTTTCCAGAAAAGATGCTCTACAGAAGGTTAGGTATGTTTTTTTTAGCCAGTATACTTTCATAGTGGTACTTTACATATATTATGTAGTAGTTAAATGAGAGAAAAAATTAAAAAGTTTGTAGAAATTTTGTGCTAAGTCTGAATATGTAAATAGATAGGTGCCCTGGTCTTGGAAAATCTTAATTTTGAAGCTGAATATCTAGCTGTGTTCTGGAGAATGTGTGAGAAACAAGTGGGGCAAAAGGAGAGGGGCAGACCCTCAAGTTGAAGAAAAAAAAAACCTGGCAGATTACTTATTAAAAGGTGAATGATGTACATAAAATAAAGGATAGGCATTTGACCAAAGTCAACATGAAAACAAACTAAAAAGCAAAATGACAACAAAACCACCAGTGTGGTGGAAGAAAAGAATAAAGAGTCAAATATGTTCTCCTGGAACAGGACCTCACGCTGTCTGTGTGGATCAGTTTTGTTTTGCAGATAAGGAAATGAGGCACAAGATAGAAAACTCCCACAGTGTTACACATTTAACAAGATGACATCTCAGCACTGTATTAGCAAACTTCAAAACCATAGCTCAACAACATTTTATGATGTCTTTATTGCTATAAAAGGAATATTTTTGAGAAATGTAATTTGTGCCTTTAAATTTTGAGTCTCTAGTAGTTCTTTACTTTTTGACTGCAGGCACCAGAAGTGACTATTTGCATATGTTGCAAAAGAACTTTTGTTGGAAGGAAATGTTTGAAAGCAGAGACATTGGAACATCAAGCTTAATAAATTGACAGAAACCAAGAGAGGCCAGTTGTCTCCAGATTATATGACAGCAATACTCAGAATGCCTTTCCTGTTGTTGGTGTGAGGAAAGGTTGCTTGGGACTTGACTCCATTTTTGGGTGCCTTTCTCCATCTGCTACATGTTCAACCCAGCTATATGATCAAGGAACTATCTATGCCTTTTTCTGAAGATTTTCGTTGCAACATTTATATTCCAAGCCTAAATGTAGATATCAGAGCCTCAACCCATGTACTATTGCCATGGATCTGCAAGGAGTTTCTTTTGGCTTGCTACTTGGGAAATGAGGCTTCAATGCACGCTACTTTTGGAACTAATACCAGACAGAGTGTTACTTGTTGGATTTCCAAAATGGCAAATGTTTAACACTCCAGTGATATGGCTGCTCCAGTCAATATGTAGACTTTTTTTTCCTTACAACGCCTCTTGTCCTATCCAAGTCTTATCCAAATGATTTTGCCTCATTTAATATGGTTTGGCTTACATGTCCATACACAATCAAGCATTGAATTTCTACAGAGCCCATTAAAACTGAAAGCAGATTCCTAAAAGTGAATCATATTAATTGAAGAGTTGCCAAGATTCATGGAAATTCGGAAGTAAACTATGAAAGTGGGCAGAAACAAAATGGACACAAAACTATCCAAGGATGTGACCACAGGAACAGCATCTGTTCTGCCAAATACTGGAGTGATTTCCAGTGTCCACTGAAAGCAACTACCTCTGCAGTGTTCCTTAGTGAGGCTCACTGTCAAGGCACAGAACATTTAGTTAGCAGCAGGCATTGTACTCCCAAGCTTCACCAAGGCTATGAGTCACCAGTAGCAAAGCCAACAATTCTTTGAAGCTTAGTCATTGAGAAAGGCAATGGCTACCTCCCTTGGTTTTGATAATCCTTCTGGAATGACCTCACAAAGAACAGCTGTAAAACCCAAATGAAAAGCATCTATCGTAGATGTCTTTTCCTTAACTCAATATTTAAAGACCAACTACTTAAACCATTACCTTTTCTTTATATATTTTTTACAACCACATTGAAAGTAAAATCTGTGAATCTATGAATTTAACATGCATTTTTCCATGTTTATACAAGATTGTCATGTTTGTCTACTTATTTATTTTGTCAATGGCAAGAAGTTTCTTCAAAACCAATGTCTAAAACTGTTTCTATGAAAGCTTTGCTATTGTCAAGTGAAATTGTTTTTGAGATCTTATTTTAGTATCTCAGGAAGGTTAGAAAAATTAAATTAAATGAGTGAGTTTTTTGTTTTTGTTGTTGAAAATACAAGTTACCTTTAACTGACAACTTCACAAAGCCTCGAGTCACCTAAGAAGGGAGTCTGCACTGAGGAGTGGTCCAGATCAGATTCACTTGTAGGTGTGTCTGTTAGGGAGTATCTTGTTGGTTAATGTAGGTAGGCCTGGTCCACTGTGGTCAGCACTTTCTCCTAGGCAGATAGTATTGGGCTAAATAGGACTGCCGTGAGTGAGTCAGCAAGCAGCACTGCTCTGTTTTTTCTGCTGTACAGCCTTGGCTGTGAATGACTTCTCTGATTAGAGGAAATGCCCCTGTGGAATACAAGCCCGTGGGGTCTGGCTTCTCACACTGGGGGACAGTAACTTGTAAGCTGACATAAACCTTTTCCTTCTCTAAATTGCTTTTGGTATTGGTTGTTGTCAAAGCAATTGAACAAAACTAGAAAACAACTTTAATATTTACATTGATGAATTAAGTCAGCTTTTAAATGTAAGAGGTAACTTATTAAACTTTGCTGTGATATTTATATGTCAAAATCTAACACAAGGTTTTAATCTAGCTCATAATTTAAGCAATTAGACAAGATGATAATAATCTAGATTCAATAAAAAACATCTTTCACCATGTCTAATAAAATTTTTATTCCTTAAGCTTTCAAAACTGGCGCTGAACAATATGAGTGATCTGATTATTGCATGGTTTTATTGAACTCACTTATATACAGTTCATTATAAGAATTCAGTTGACATTTAATTTGAAGACGTGTTTAAGTCCAAGGTTGTAATTATTTGTGCAATAATTACAGTCACATGTGTTTGAATATAAATGTATATAAATTTATTTTTCTATTATAAATTTAGTACACATTCAGAGAATCAATCATTTGTCCCTTTAGAAATAACCACTGCTGAGATTTACTGCACTGAATTGGCTGTGTCTACATGCATGTGTACCTGTGGGAAGGAGTTGCTATGCACATTTCTTTCTTTCTTTTTTTTTTCCTTTTGAATTTATTTAGTGATATGGCTATAAGGCAGGAAAGTTGCCTTGGATTTTGAACATATTCAAACAATACATTGCACATGATGACTTTTGAATTTTAGAAGGTCACTTTTGGTTGGCCTTCTTTGGTGTAAGGATCTAGGAGAGAAATGCATCCTGCTGCTTTCTGACCAGACTTATCCAGGTTCATTTGGAGGGTGTGCTCTCTGGGCTATTGTTGTAGGAGGCCAAAGATGCTTCTTGTAATTAGTATGATAATGATGCCTATATTGTTTATTTTTGCAATTGAAATACATTTATTTAGCAGGGTACGGTGATTCACACCTGTGATCAAAACCTTTAGGAGGCTGAATCATTGCCAATTAATTCTATGCTAGCTTCAGGAACATAGTGAAAATCTGTATCAGAGAGATACAAAGAAACAAACTGCTTCCTGTTTAAGAAATAGAAGAAGCATATCCCAGGGATTTTATAAGTTTTGCTTTGTTGTCTATAGGGCTTGAGAGTCAGAGTGTGTGCTCTCTCTCTCTCTCTCTCTCTCTCTCTCTCTCTCTCTGTCTCTCTTTCTCTTCCTCTACCCCCTCTCTTCACTTGTTAGGTATCTTAGAAGGAAGAAAGTGAGTAGAAAAGTATGCATGTAACCTTTGTGACATGCAAGGTTTTATGGGAACAGTAAATGCTCAACAAATTTAGGGAAATACTTAATGCTTTAGGCAGTTGGGTTTTGTTTGTTTGTTTGTTTTGTTTTTGTTTTTTCGAGACAGTGTTTCTCTGGCTGTCCTGGAACTGACTTTGTAGGACAGGCTGACTTTGAACTTATAGAGATCTGCCTGCCTCTGCCTCCTGAGTGCTGGGATTAAAAATGTGAGCCACCACGCCCTGCTTAGGCAATTTTTATATGGGAGAAAAATCCTATCAAGGAGAGAAGAGGACAACTTATGTCATGGTTCATCATGAAATTAGAAATGCCTCCCTTCCCCAAATGATTCCCCACCATTCTTTTGTTAGTCTGCACCATCTTTGAATACCCACTGTTAGAAACATAAAGAGACTAGCAAGCATCGTAACACTTATTATCAGGAAGGAAATTTTAACTTGATTATTTTGTTAATAATCAAAAAGCACATTTTATAAGCTGGGAGGGTGTTCAACAGTGAAAGCACTTGCCAAGCGGATTGGAGTTCAGCTCTCCAGAACCCTTACACATGCTAGAGGCATGGAGGTCCCCTATAACTCTATGCTTGAAAGCCTCTGGAGGAAGTTTCAGAGAGACTAGTGATGGGGTGGTGTTAAGCATTCTAAATGTTCATTGGTCCTGTTTGCTATATGTTACTTACTTTGTCTCTGATTGGTTAAATAAATGCTGAGGCCTGGAGATTGGGCAAAGACAAAGGTAGGCAGGACTAGGAGCTTTTAGAGAGAGACAGAGTGTCTTGGGAAGAGGAAAGAAGGCTAGGAAGAAGCCAGGAGTAAATAAAGAAGACACGCCATGGGGTAGATTAAAGAAGATCCTTCCATGTGGCCTGGAACATCGGCTTAGCATGGAGAATAATAGTCCAAAGGGACATATGTATATATGGGGTTATATTTGGGTAATAGAATTATGAGCTAGCTTAGATGGGCTAGGATTGTACAACCCAGGCCTAGGCTTGTTAAGATCCACTCGGTGTCTGTGTGTATTCATTTATAATGGTGGCTTAAGGATTAATACTGCCGATCAATTATAGATAATATAAATACTGGGTAAATAGTTTAGTTAGCCATTATTTTTATTCTACAGACTAGGCCTTTCTGTGAACTTGGGTTTGACTGAGAGACCTGCCTCAAAGAGACTCAGGTTGAGCATGACTGAGGAAGATTCCAGACACCAACTGTAGCCTCTACTCACACATCTAATCTACACATCATGTTTATGTATACTCTTATGTCCACCCATATGCATGTAAGTGCTACATACACAGGAACAGAAAAAAATAAGTTTACTAATTATGATAACATGAATATTGTCAACAGATTTCTGTGAATCTAGGTGGAGCAGAGTGTGTGTTACTAGATGAAAGGTTTGAAGCTTAGGTAACCTAGGCAGTGTGAAGGAATATAGAAATCCTAAGGGGCCAATCAGCTAAGAAAGACAAATGTGATGGAGAGCCCACAGTTGCCACTTCAAGCTGACCCTGAACACCTTTTTGGCATCACCTAGGGAGGAATTTCCAGAAAAAAAGTAACAACTCAGACAAAGCCAACTCTAATATCTGGTGGGACTCTGGGTTTTAGAAGCAGGCATGATCAGCAATACCATAGAACTTCTCAGGTCCCATCCTCATCTCTGCTATGGAACTCCAAAGATGGCAGCCTCATAGCCCTCATGAACACCATCATTGATAGTCAGAATGGGGAACTTTGAATCTTTGAATGTTCACTTTAAGAATTCCCAGGTCCCTCATTCCACATGGCCAGGAACATCGGCATACCATGGAGAATGGCAGTCCAAGGGGACATATGTATATATGGGGTCATATTTGGGTAATAGAATTAAGAGCTAGCTTAGATGGGCTAGGATTGCACATTTCAGGCCAAGGCTTGTTAAAATCCAAAAAAAAAAAAAAAAAAGAATTCCCAGGTCCACTGCCAGAGAAAAGAAAGATTCTTCTACTCAGAATTAATTGTTTTACTTGTGACTCAACTGTGCTTTGTGAATCTGCATTGTCAAGAGCATAGGGGCAATGGTCAGTAGTCATGTAGCCAGACTAACATATAGTGATTTCTCTAGATCTCTTTAAGTGCTGAGATTTACTATCTCTTCCATTTTCTTTCTTGGACTTTGGAATTTTAAGGAAAGGTTAGGTAGCAAATACTTATTTCTACAAACACTTAAAAATTATTTATATAATCACTTTATATAATGAAAGCATTTACCTAGATTAGGTCCTAATGCATTTTTTTTCTTTTTTTATGTTTATTTATTACTTCAGGTTACATCTCCATCATAGTACTCTCTTTCCACCCCTCCCAGTCCCGCCCTCCCACCCTCTACCCCCATAACTTCCATCAAACTCCTCCTGAGTGGAGTGTCCCCACATATCAGTCCCCCGCCCCAGTTCACTAGTCATGTGAGGGCCAAGAGCCTCCTCATACACTGGGGGACTAGAAAGCAGCATCACTAGGGCAAAGTGTCTCATTCACAGGAAAAAAAAAAGTCTATGTTCCTGTTCCCTTTGGTGCATTGGCAGTAGCATAGTTATCCTGTACTATAGGGCTAAAATCTGATTATAAGTGAATAGATGTCATTTGCATCCTTCTGAGGCTGTATTAGCTCACTCAGGATGAGATTCTCTAGTTCCATCCATTTGGCTGAAAATTGCATGATTTTGTTGTTTCTGATGGCTGAGAAGTATTCCATTGTGTAGATGTACCACAGTTTTTAATCCATTCTTCGGTTGAGGGACATCTGGATTGTGTTACAGTTTCTAGCTATTACAAATAAGGCTGCTATGAACATAGATGAGGAAATGTCCTTGTGGTTTGATGAGGAATCATTTGGATGCATATCCAGAAGTGGTATGGCTGGGTCTTGAGGTAGAGCTATTCCAAGTTTTCTAAGATATCGCCAGACTGATTTCCATAGTGGTTGTGCAAGTTTACACTCCCACCAGCAATGGAGCTTTCTCCACAACCTCGCCAGCATGTGCTGTCATTTGAGGTTTTGATCTTAGCCATTCTGACAGGTGTGAGATGGAATCTCAGAGTCATCTTGAGTTGCATTTCTCTGATGATTAAGGATGCTGAACATTTCTTTAAGTGTCTCTCAGCCATTAAGGATTCCTTCTTTGTGAATTCTGTTTAGCTCTGTTTCCTATTTTTTCATTGGATTATTTGGTTTCTTGGCATTTAATTTCTTGAGTTCTTTGTAAATTTTGGATATTAGCCCTCTGTCAGATATGGGAGTGGTGAAGATCTTTCCCCAATTTGTAGGCTGCCATTTTGTCGGAATGACAGTGTCTTTTACTTTACAGAACCTTTTCAGTTTCATGAGGTCCCATTTATTGATTGTTGATCTCAGGTCCTGAGCTGTTGCTGTTCTGTTCAGTAAGTTTTCACCTGTGCCAATGAGTTCGAGGGTTTTTCCCACTTTTTCTTCTAGTAGATTTAGTGTGACTGGCCTTATGTTAAGGTCTTTGATCCACTTGGACTTAAGTTTTGTACAAGGTGATAAGTATGGGTCTAATTTATATGTCGAACCTCCAGTTAGACCAGCACCCTTTGTTGAAGATGCTGTCATTTTTGCATTGTATGGTTTTGGCTTCTTTGTCAAAAATTAAGTGAGCATAGGTGTGTGGGTTCATTTCTGGGTCTTCAGTTCGATTCCATTGATCCACTGGTCTGTTTCTATACCACTACCATGCTGTTTTTATTACTATTGCTCTGTAGTACAGCTTGAAATCTGGGATGGTGATTCCTCCAGATTTTTTTTTATTGTACAGGATTGATTTAGCTATTTTGGTTTTTTTGTTATTCCATATGAAGTTGAGAATTACTTTTTTCAGGTCTATGAAGAATTGTGGTGGTATTTTGATAGGAATTGCATTGAATCTGTCTATTGCTTTTGGAAGGATGCCATTTTTATTATGCTGATCCTACCTATGCGTGAGCATGGGAGACCTTTCCATCTTCTGATGTCCTCTTAAATTTCTTTCTTCAAGGACTTGAAGTTCTTGTCATACATGTCTTTCACTTGCTTGGTTAGAGTTACCCCCAGGTATTTTATATTGTTTGTGGCTATTGTGAAAGGTGTTGTTTTCCTAATTTCTTTCTCAGCCCATTTTTTTCTTTTTGTATAAAGAAGGGCTTCTTATTTTTTTGAATTACTTTTGTATCCAGCCACCTTGCTGAAGGTATTTATCAGCAATAAGAGTTCTCTGGTGGAATTTTTTGGGTCACTTATGTATACTATCATATAGTCTGCAAATAGGGAAAATTCAACTTCTTTGTTTCGAATTTGTATCCTGTTGGTCTCCTTTAGTTGTCTTATTGCAGTAGCCAGAACTTCAAGTACTATGTTGAAGAGATATGACGACAGTGGGCATCCTTGCCTTGTCCCTGAGTTTAGAGAAAATGCTTCAAGTTTCTCCCCATTTAATTTGATGTTGGCTACTGGCTTGCTGTATATCACCTTTATTATTTCTAGATATGGTCCTTGTATGCCCATTATCTCCAGGACTTTTAGCATGAATGGGTGTCGGATTTTATCAGATACTTTTTCAGCATCTAGCAAGATGATCATGTGTTTTTTTTCTTTCAGCTTATTTATGTGGTGAATTATGTTAATGGATTTTCATATGTTGAACCATCCCTGCATTCCTGGCATGAAGCCTACTTGATCATGGTGTATGATACTTTTAATGTGTTCTTGGATTCGGTTTGCCAGTATTTTATTAAGTATTTTTGTGTCTATGTTCATGAGGGAAATTGGTCTGATGTTCTCTTTCTTTGTTGGTTCTTTGTGTGGTTTAGGAATCAGGGTAACCGTGGCCTCATAGAATGAGTATGGCAGTGTTCCTTCTGTTTCTATTTTGAGGAACAGTTTAAAGAGTATTGGTATTAGCTCTTCTTTGAAGGTCTGGTAGAATTCTGTGCTGAAACCATCTGACCCTGGGCTTTTTATGGTTGGGAAATTTTTAATGACTGTTTCTATTTCCTTAGGGGTTATAGGACTGTTTAGTCTGTTAACCTGATCTTGATTTAACTTTGGTAGATGGAATCTATCAAGAAAATTGTCCGTTTCGCTTATGTTTTCAAATTTGATGGAGTATAGGTTTTTAAAATAGGACCCAAATATTCTCTGGATTTCCTCAATGTCTGTTGTTAATTCTCCCTTTTCATTATTGATTTTGTTGATTTGGGTTTTTTCCCTCTGTCTTTTAGTTAATTTGGCTAATGATTTCTCTATTTTGTGGATTTTCTCAAAGAACCAACTCTTGGTTTCTTTGATTCTTAGTATTGTTCTTTTTGTTTCTAAGTTGTTGATTTCAGCCCTAAGTTTGATGATTTCCTGCCTTCTGTTCCTCTTGGGAATTTTTGCTTCTTTTTTTCCAGTTCTTCCAGTTCTGCTGTTAATTTGCTAATATGAGCTGTCATGATTTTCTTTTTGAAGGCACTTAGTGCTATGAACTTTCCTCATAGCACTGCTTTCATTGTGTCCCATAAGTTTGGGTATGTTGTGCCTTCATTGTTGTTGGATTTTAAGAAGTCTTTGATTTCCTTCTTTATTTCTTTCCTCACCCAGTGATCATTCAGTAGAGAGTTGTTCAGTTTCCATGAATGTGTAGGCTTTTTATTATTTCTGTTGTTGTTGAAGTCCAGCTTTATTCCATGGTGGTCTGATAAGATGCAAGGGGTTATTTCAATTTTCTTGTATCTGTTGAGGCTTGCTTTGTGTCCAACTATATGGTCAATTTTGGAGGATGCTCCATGTGGTGCTGAAAAGACACAGTATCCTTTTGTGTTTGGGTGAAACGCTCTGTAGATATCTGTTAGGTCCATTTGGTTCATAACATCTGTTAGGCTCATTATTTCTCTGTTTGGTTTCTGTCTCAATGACCTGTCCATTGTTGTGAGTGGGGTGTTGAAGTTTCCCACTACTAATGTGTTGGGATCAATGTGAGTTTTAAGCTTTAGAAGAGTTTGTTTCACAAATGTGGGTGCATTGTATTTGGGGCATAGATATTCAGTATTGAGATGTCCTCTTGGTGAATTTTTCCTGTGATGAGTATGTAGTGCCCTTCTCTATCTTTTTTGGGTAACCTCAGTTGAAAGTCAATTTTATTTGATATTACGATGGCTACTCCAGCTTGCTTCCTGGGCCCATTTGCTTAGAAAACCTTTTCCCAGCCCTTTACTCTGAGGTAGAATCTATCTTTGTTAGTGAGATTCATTTCTTATATGCAGAAAAATGTTGGGTCTTGCTTACAGATCCATTTGTGAGCCTGTGCCTTTTTACTGGGGAGTTGAAGACTCAATTAATGTTGATGGATATTAATGACTAAAGGTTGTTATTTCCTGTTATTTTGATGTAGGTGGTGGTTGTTGTGTGTTTCTTTTGGTTTAGCTGCAGTGGAGTTTTTTGTGTCCTCTGTTTTCTTGAGTGTAGTTATCGTCTGTGGGTTGGAATTTTCCTTCTAGGATCTTCTGTAGGGCTGGATTTGTGGGTAGATACTGTTTAAATTTGATTTTGTCATGGATTATCTTGTTTTCTCCATCATGTTGATAGAGAGTTTTGCTGGATATAGTAGTCTTGCTGGGCACCTATGTTCTCTTCAGGCTTGTAGGACACCTGCCCAGGCCCTTCTTGCTTTTAAAGTTTCTGAGGACAAATCAGGTGTAATTCTGATGGGTTTGCCATTTCATGTTACTTGACCTTTTTCTCTTACTGCTTTTAATATTCTTTCTTTGTTCTGTACATTTCTTGGAATTTTATTTGCATCTCTTTCTTTAGGTTTGGGAAGTTTTCTTCTATGATTTTGTTGAAGATGTTTCCTAGACCTTGGAGTTGGAAGTCTTCTCTTTCTTCTATGCTAATAATTCTTAGATTCTGTGTCTTCACTGAGTCCTTCATTTCTTGGATGTTGTGGGTGAGAACTTTTTTAGATTTCTCATTTTCTTTGGTTGTCATACTGATTTCATCAATCAAATCTTCCACGCCTGAGATTCTGTCTTCCATCTCTTGTATCCTATTTTTGATTCTTATGTCTGTAGTTCCTGTTCTCTTCCCTTGATTTTCTACCTCTGTGATTACCTCTGACTGTGTTTTCTTTGTTGCTTCCACTTCCAATTGCAAACCTTGAACAATTTTATTTGTTTTTGATGTTTCCTGCTCCAATTTGCTTGTCTTTGTCTGCAAATCTTTCAAATCTTTTGAATCTTTCAGTGCCTTGTCTCTTTCCTGTTCATGTTGATCCACTTTGGCTTGGAGATCTCTAATGGTATTCTCCATTGCTTTTGTTTGTAAAATTGAGGAATCTTTGAATTCCTTCAGACATTTAATTTCTTCTTGTAAGGACTCTATAACTTTCCAAAGTATAGATTTGTCATCATTTGTCATGTGTTTCAGCTCTGGTGGACTGGTCAGCGCTTGCTGTACTGGCATAGCTGAATTTTGTTGGAGTCATATTTCCCTGACTTTTGTCAGATCTCTTCTTTTGCTGACCTTTAGCCATCTGGTTGTTCTTAGCTGTTTGTTCCTGGTGCCTTCTGGGCTTGGTGCCAAGAAGGGCGCTTTGGTGTAGAAGCTGAATAGCTTAGTGATCTGTAGCTCTTCACAGGCTGGATAGGGCCTTGTGTGGGGGTTGGTTCTCAGTGTGTTTCCAAGAGCTCACCCCTTCCTGTTGTGTCCCAACTGGGGACTCAGGTCAGAGGTTGTGGTGGGATGTGTTCCTGTAGGTTCCTGAGATCCAACTGGTCTTTGTAGCAATGACAGTGCAGGTTGCCAGGCCACAGACTGTTGGCTGGGGCTGTAGCTCCCCTGCAGCTTACATGTTGGGACAATGATCGTGGTCCTCCCAAGCTAGTCTCAGGGGATTCTCAGGCTCAATGTGTGTCTAATAGCCAGAAGCACTGTGATCTGGGACACCCAGGCAAGAAGCAATGGTCTGGGATTGTTTCACTGCTCTCGAGTCAGAGCTCTCTTTGTTGTAAACTGGGTATTCACCTGAGGGGCAAGGCAGATGCAGAGAGATCTAATGTGGAATTCACACCCAGTCCACAGTGTTTGGATTGAGGGATGCTCAGCTGCCTTTTCACCCCCACAATCACTGTGCTCCAGTGTAGCTAGCCTGCACCTACATGGCTTCGAGCAGTTTCCCTGTAGCAAGGCTATCAAGACTGTGGTTGTGGTCCTCCCACGCTCTTCTGGGGGAAGGGAGGTTTCAGGATAACCCTGTGTGCCTCTTAGTCAGAAGTTCTTTGGGTTAGAGCAATCCCCCTGCTCAGGCTGCACACAATAGTTTAGAACTGCTTTATTGCTCCAGACCAAGATCTAGCTGCTGTAACCTGGGGGCAGTAGATTGAGAGCCCTCCCAAAGTGGGTGTGGTCAGTGAGTTCACAATTCGGTCTCCAGTACTTGGAGGTGGGGGGGGTGGGGGGTGGTGGAGGGTGCCTCTGTCAGAAGCTCTGTGGTCGGGTGCTGCCCACCCCCTTGGGTAGCATGCCCCAGTTCAGGACCATTTCCCTGCTCTGGGTGGAGATCTAAATGTACTAGACTGAGGCTGTAGACTGAGTGCCCTGCTGAAGTGAGAACAGGCAGAGAGTTCCAGTATGGAATTCACTCATTGAATCTCAGCGCCTTTTCCCTACCTGAATTGCAGAGCTCTGGAGCAGCCTGCTTGGGTATGCAGGTGCTTCCCTCAGAAGCCCTGTAGCTATGGTGTCAGGGCTGTGGTTGTGGTCCTCCCAATCAGCTCTCAGAGGAGTCTTAGAGTCAGTCTGTACCTCTCAGTGTGAAACTCTGTAAACCAGTGTTGTCCCTGCTTCTGTGCCCTGCTGCACAGCGGGGGAGGTGGGGCAGCTTAGCAGCCAGGCAGAGGGAGTGGTGCTGGGAGATCCAATTTGGAGATCATTCACTGAGTTCCTACCTGTATAGCAGTGTTCCAAAGCCACCTGCCTGGAAGGGGCTTGTACAAGACCCCCTGTATTCAGGCGGGGGGTGGGGGAGGCAGGGAGTTCCAAGTTATGTTCTGTATACTGCCCACAGTGTGCTTGGGCTCAGGGAGATTTAGGCGCTGCCAGCTAGATCCCACTGTTACAGATCAGCAAGTTGTTGCCTTATTGAGTATCCCAGGGAGAGTCCCTCAGTCTTACCATGTAGCTGCTCTGCTGGTATGCTTCTGGGTGTCCAAGCCTAGCCCCTGCATAGACGCTGTGGACTCTGGAGGTCCTATGTTTGGAGGTTGAATATGCCAGCTGGAGTCCTGAAAGGATCCAATAAGGAGAGAGTGCAATGGTGACTCTGATCCTCCAGTGTCTGCGTTCTTTGTTGTCCCTGGCTTTGCTGGGCAAGCCCTGATAGGCTTGCACCTCACAAACTGCCTTTCAGCATGAGTATATCTCTGCTATCATCCAATCTGTCTTCCTGATGATTGAAATATGCCCTACTGGATGGCCGCATCTTGCCCTCTCCCCAATGAATTTGGTAGTATGATTCTTACTTAATTATGGAAACTATGGCATAGAGAGGATGGTAATTACCTGAGTATATAGCAGAACCTGTGTTAGCTTCCAGAGGGTGCTGTTAAGCTCAGGGCTTAATGGCCAAATGATTAGCAACCCAATATTTTGGTATTAAAAGTGCTAAAAGTTTGAAGTCAAATCTCTCCCCAAATGAAACCTGTGGTATTTTGAACAGGAATGGCCCCAATATACCCCTGTGTTTAAACACTTGGTCATAAGGTGTGACACATAAGGTGTGGTCTTGTTGTAGTAGATGTGGCCTTGTTGTAGGAAGTGGGTCACTGGGGATGGGGTTTGAGGCCTCAGAAGCTCAAGTCTGGCCAGTGTGTTTCAGTCTTCACTTCCTGATACATGCCAATCCAGGAGGAGAACTTTCAGCTACTTCTCTAGTGCCATGTCTGCCTGTACACCATCCTGAGGATAATGGAATAAACCTCTGAACTGTAAGCCAGTTCCTAAATATTTTCCTTTATAAGAGTTTACTTTATCATAGTGTCTTCACAGCAATAAAACTCTATGACAAAAACAAAACAAAACGGGTAGCTCAAAAATGGAAGACATTTTAAATGGATAGCTAAATTACTGGAAAAGTATCTTATAGTTTTATGTTTGTAAAACAATGCAATCTATATTGAATAATACCAGGCCTTCAAGTACAAGCAGTAGGCATCCACAATCTTCACTCTTTGTTGTTGTTTTAAAAACCCTATTCATGCCCAGCTTTTATTATGGGATATTTTAGTAATACATTTGGTATATCTGTTCTTTTGGAGTTTTGCCTGTAAGACTTAGCTTTTAATGCATCAGTTATCTCTCTATCCCCAAATCCGTTTTTTTTAAAGTTGCAAACAAAGTAAAAACAATGAAACAAACAAACAAACAGTTGCCTAGTATCTGAGAATAGCTCAGCTTACATTGAAAGCTAGTGAATAATCCTTCTAATATTTCAAGATCACTCAGAGCAGTTAGAGAGAATGCAGATTGCCACATGAGTCAGGGGTGGGAGTCGGAAACAGGAATAAGAATGGAAAATGCTCAAGTTCAAAAATTGAATCATAAAGGTAAGTGATCTTTAGCTCAACAGAATTAGGACTTGAGTTTTGGCAGGGGGCACTATGACAAAGACTGTTGGTGTCTCATATCCTCGGAGGAAGATCCAGGCTTTAAAGGAGCTGTGATGTTATGGGACTGGCCCTTATCTCATAGAAGAGTTCACTATCCCCACTTTCTCCAGTTCTGTATGTACTGATGTTCTGTCACTCGAAACGCTGTGGTGGGTGTGTTCACAGTGTGGAAAACAGCAAGAGTAGAAATCTCTGCCCCTTCTTCTTCCCCAGAGGAAGGTGTCAATCACCAACTCAGCCCTGGTGCTTTACACATGTGCAACACAAGGTACTTAAACATTCCTTCTGAGCTGGGCGTGGTGGCCCACACCTTTAATACCAGCACTCAGGAGGCAGAGGAAGATGTATGCCTGTCATTTCAAGGTCTACAAAGTGAGTCCAGGACAACCAGGGATATACAGAGAAACCCTTTCTTTAAAACCAAACCAAGTCAAACCAAATCAAAACAACTCAACCAACCAACCAAACAAAAAAAATTCCTTCTGATATTTTCAAAGAAAGAGAGAAACACTACTCTCTTTGCCTTAGCTTTCCTTATTTTATGTGCAGGGAAATTCATATGTATTTTTATTCATTAACTTTGTGTGTGTGTGTGTGTGTGTGTGTGTGTGTGTGTGTGCATTTGTGTAACCAAAAACCTTTCTGAGAAGGTATGGAATAAGTCTTAAGAACATGGTGCTTGCTCCTGAATTTTGTAGCTGGACCATTCAAAACTTACATTCCCCCAGCCTTGGAGAGCTCTGTTGGAGCAGAATCCTCTCTGAAGTTCATTTTTTTTCTCACTGGACATTTACAGGGAAAAATTACTTCCTACCAAGTATCCATCAGCCCCTAGTATTTGTGCTAATGGGCAAGCTGCAATGAGGACAGCAAATGGATGAGTCACGAGGACCCTCAGTGGATGCTTCCTGCTTGGTCATCGCATCACTGCTGGTTCCTTCAGAGATTGTGAGGAAGTCCCAATCACTGTATTACCCACTGCTGAGAGAGCTGTTAATCTGTGGAAAGCCCTGAAAAAGACTCACTGATTTGTCCTGGTGAAAATTTCTTCATATATACACTCCAGTATGTTGTTCCATGTCCGATCTTAATAGAATGTTGCTACAATGAAAAGTCTTTTAAGGTACTTTATCACAAACAGAAAGCTAAACCTGTCAGATTGAAACAGAGACTTTTTTTTCTGAACATAGACTATAAATAAACATGATATGAAGAGATTGGTGAAAAGAAGGCTCAAAGTCAGGGGAACAGTACCTGTCACCTGTAGGAGCCTTGTTCAGTAGGGTTTTGTGTGTTAGTTTATTTGAATTTTGTGTCTGCTTAGTCACTGGTATTGCAAATGAGAGGTTTATGGCTCTAGGGCTTTGGGAGGAATGCTTTATATTGAATATTCTACTGGCAGCAGATGGAAGAGGAGAGATTTCTGATTATCCCCTGGGAGGGGGTGATATACTTTGTGTGCATGGTGCACTAATGGGAACAAAGGGTAATTTCAAGTTCATACAACTGAGCAGAGTGTGCTGGTGCCATGATGAATGGCAATCCTTTCACTGAGTAGTGTCAGCCAGTATGAGTGAACACACCGAGATGAAACTTTGTTTTACTGGGAACTGAGGTTGTGCAAGAGTCAGCATAATCTTTTTTTTTTTTGCATTTTACTAGATCCACAATATTATTTATGTCATTCAAAGAGGGGAAATATAGTATGTAGCTAACTGAGTATCAAATTGAACAAAAGAAGAAAATGTAAGGCTGCAAAACAAAATATACAGTCAAATTCTTCAAGTTACATGGTTGATAGGTATTTCCTTTACAAGAAGTAAGCTAAATTGTCTACTAAGCTTCACGTTTCTGGATAGTAAGAATAGAATATTGTTTAGTTTCACGAGATGGAAACAAACCAGTTTCCTGGAATAAACAACACTCCCCAGTGAGTGTTGAGAAAAACATTGAGTGAAAAGGTCAGTAATAGTTTACAAGTTGGAGGAGGCACTAAAGATTAAGTATTTGTTCATGATTGACATCACCTTTAATTAATTTAAAAAAGGGCATTACATTAAATATGTAACAATGAATATTTTAAAGTTAAAAGTACCTATCAAAATTAAAACCGAAACATGTAAGAGTTAAAATGCCTACCCAAACCAAATCAAACAAAAACAACAAATCCAAGTCAGTTAAACTAGGAAACTTTTCAAACAGTTAGCCAAATTAATAGGAGACTTCAACTAGTATGACAAAAAAAATGATATAATCTAAATGGAACAGTAGTGAAAATTATTCAATAGATAAAGATTGGAAGGTTTAGAACCAGATCTCAGGCAATCGTGTGTGACATGAATCAGATTCCTCTCCATGGGACTCTCTTCTTACCTAACCTCATATTTAAATGGAAAGGGGCTGTTTGTGGCATAGTCTTTATTTTTCTCTCTAACTATTGGGTTTGGAACAAGGAACAGAATAAAGGTGTTTTACAAGGTATAGTCCTTACAATGCAGACCACTTATAGTCTGAAATCATTTTTTTTTGGTTAAGATTATTATAGACTGTAACTTATCACACTATTGTGTATGTGTTTTTTTTGTATTTAAATAGTGATTTTTTTCTTAGCTTATCCCTCATCTAACTTTTTAGTTATTACATAATTCACAATAATCTCAAAGATGAAGTCAACCAAACATTCAGGGAAACAAAGATAGGATTTAATGGTTCCTTACAGGGACTTTGAAAGGAGTTGACTTGGTGAGGAGATAGGTAGGTGGTATGAATATTGATTATGAACAGGCAGGGGTTAGGGACATCTAGGCGAAAAATGAGAACATTTTTCCTTTTGCTCAGTGGAGATGAGAGAAGTCGAGTGTATGTCAAAATGTGGCATAGCTTGAAGGAAAAAGATCTAGAGGTTTTCGTGGCTGCATGGTGTCCACATGCACATAAAACCTGAGTTACCTCGCTGGTCCTCAGACCTTGTATGGCCAAGAGTTTAGAAGGAAACGTGATTTGTGGTGGTTTGGATAGCATATGATAGATCATCTTAAAGTGTATTTGGCCCTTTTCATGGAGCACATATGACTGTTATTACTGGAAATGTAGATCTGTGGGAGGCTGTAAGACCATTGATTAGTTCCTACAGATTGATTATTTAGGTGGAATAAACCTTGTCATGCTGAAATTAAGATATGAAGTCGCTGGAACCGAAATTGCTTTTATTCCTAAAAAGAATATATCTTTTTAAAAATTGAAGACATAACTTATGGAGAGTATGGGGTGATATTTTCCCCTCTAATCCCCGAGTCTAATCGGGCTCTCTTACATTATTTACTCTTAATACATTTTTGAAAATGGTTCGATGCATAAATGGTTTTGTCAATTTTGATTCTAAAGAATGCATCATCCCATTCAAAATCCAGTTCTGAAATTCATTGATGATTTCTCTCCCTTCTGCTATATGCCTGGTGTTCTCCACTGAGGCACTGAAGAGATTAAATGGACCTCAACCTAAAATTTGGTTCAGATGTGCAACTTGGGAATGGAACATATGCACCAGAAGGTTGGAAGGGGGGTAATTATTCATTTGTGGAGCTTTATGGGAAAAGCAAGGAGCAACCAAGCATGTTCAAAATGGCTCTTGGGAGCTGGGAAAATAGCCTGGCCAGTGTTGAAATGGTTCTTAGGATTCCTTTGAGGACAGTGCTTTAATTGGCTTGGAGTCCCTGCCAGCACATGTAGAGGAAGCATGTGGGCTTCCCAACTGCTTTGCCAGGTGTAGTAAAGGTAAGGGAGAGTTGGCAGTTTGTTGAGCATCAGCAATGGAGTGTGATTCTTCATTACAATGTAAGCAAACTGTCCAGTCTGTTTTTACTTTTTTACTCTTTCATTAAGAAGGCTGGGCAAAATGAACAAATGAGATAGAAGAGCAAACTCTTTAGAAAAAAGTGCCTGTTCTGAACAAATGAGACAGAAGTGATTATGTTATATGTTAAGACTCTTTCCTTTCCACCATTGTACAGTTTCTTACACAGCTACATTTCACCTGATAAACAAGGAATGTGGCGGCAGGTAGAAAGAAGCCTCTGAGAATGTTAAGACCACACTCCCTTCCCACTCTTGATAGTCCAGGTGTGGCCACACACCATAGCCTCTCTTGGGGCTTGTGAGGAACACAGGTACCAAGGACTCTGCCCAGACCTACCAAACTGGAATCTACATTTTACTGAGTTTCCCTACAATGGAGTTGTTCTTTAGTTCTGCAAAGTAGTTCCATATGAAAAGAGGTTTTCTCCACACATACCTATTTGATCAAATTCAGCTTCAAAAATAAACCCACCCCTGATTTGGTTCCGAATTCATAAATGCAACTGGATTTTAATTTTTTCCATCTGATGCCAAAATATATTTTTGACTGAAGTTTTCACTTTTCCACTTACTGTTTTAGTATCATATAAATGTGAATTGTGCATAGTAAGGCATCGATAGTCTTGAAGTGGAATATTAGTTAAAGATTCTTTTTTCTTGTCCAGACACTTTGGACATGATCTTAACAAAACATGCAAAACCAGAATCATATGTGTGTGTATCTAATCCCACTTGCTTTTTTGCCATTTTCCCAGAACAGGATGTTTTCTCCTTCAAACCAACAGACACACACATATGATTCTAAAGAGATGCATTAACTTCTGTGGGGTCCAGAGGAGTATTCCAAAGGACATTAACTTTCAGGCTGCCCATGGCTTGTCCAAGTATAGAGAAGGGTTAGATGATTTTAACAAGGCATGGCATCAAGAGATTTAACTCTCTCTCTTACCCCTACATTTACTATGGCACCAGCAATTTGATGTCTGAAAATACGTGACCATTGTTTGCATTGTTTGAGCTGATGAAGTGAAATCTCAACTTAAAAAAAATAAAACAACCCTCATTTTTCTTAAGCATGCTAGCACCAAATCCACTATTTTAATCTGAGGACTGTGTGAAGTTTTCCACCTGCTGTGTTTTAGTCTCCTCATGTGGCAACATTTCCTTTTTGTCACCCCTCCTTCAAAACTCACTTCAGCTTTGAATCACATACTTGCTTCTGGCTTCTTGAAGCCCTTCACACATTGTGTGCTGTTCTGGAGACCATCCCTTACCTCTTCCCCTTCCTCCAACTTAGGTTGTTAGATTTCTGTTGGAAAGATACGGCATGATAACAAGATTATCTTTCCAGTGCTTCTTTGGGCTCAGAACACATTGGGTGTTTGGGAATCTGCTGCTTAGGGTGATTTACTCTGTTGCCTGCAGTATGAAACCCAGGAGAGTTACAGTTTTCCTGGGTACATAGAAGGAGAAGGCTCATTAAAGAGCTACAGGGATGATGGAAAATAGAAGTAGAAGCTGATGATGGAAAAGAGTTGAAAATATTTGAAGCCATGAGCTTTACTGATTTGCCTAAAGCTAAGTTCTAATGCCAACTCTGATCACCCATGCCAAGGTGAAGGCTTGCAAGGGGTGGGTCTATGAGGTATCTGAAGCTTAAACCAGGTGCTGGCACCATTAGCTTGGCTTAGATATCTGGCAGGAGCTTGTGCTCTGCTCTGGAGGAGATCACAGCACAATCATCTGGCAGGTCTGGAGTTCTAAGACCAAAGCCTTAATTGGTCTGCTTCTGACCTGGATCTCTTCAGAGCAGCCATGGCTAATTTCACCTAATCTACTCCTAGACTTTAAAGGAGAAAGTGGCTGAGGATTAGAAACGTTATACCACCTTTTAGAACACTTGTTCTAACCTCTGAACCCTAGCTGCAATTATGTCTTTTCATTGGTAGGCATGGTATATCTCAGAACATCATGCTGAGTCTTGAGAACTCTCTGTCTATGGGGTTAAACTCAAACAGTTCTATTCTTCTAGCTATGAATACACCTGCACTCAGTGACCATTGTCACCACAAAAATTTGTCTGATAGATATTACGCAAGAGAGACTTTTGTTGGCTCTTGTATATCTAAAGCTTAGCCAGAACAAATTATAGGCTTTAATTATGTTACTTGTTTCCTCTACAAGAACAGGAAGCCGCTAACTGTATGTTCTAATGGATAATGTTTATAGTTCCTTGCAAATAATGCTTCATTTACTATATCCAGGCTGATGTGTGTGCTAATAATTACATTAAGTGTCCTTGCTCTGTCTTGTATAAAGGGCACAGATGTCCTTTGTAGCATTTTTGGTTATAATTTGATGAAACATGGATTTTCTCATCATAATTTATATATAAGATCTCACACTAAAATAACAGAATTTGAATTATTACTCTGCTTTAAGGTCACAGAATTATCCAATCAGTCTTGAAATCCATGTGGCTTAATATGGTCTTCAAGCACAGGTACACCTTGCAGTTACTGAATATTTATTCAAGCAGGACACTTTTCCTTAATTGATTCTGTAACTGCATAAGTCATTTTGGTTGCCAATACTATTAATCCCCTCATTTCCTTGGTCTCAGTTTTGCATTGCTGTCTTTTGTAGATCTCTGTCTTCCTCGTTTCCACTTGTGTAGCCTAATTCAAATTACTTTGGAGAGTAGAAAAGAATTATATCAATATAGAGTCCTAAACCTTAATAATTTAAGATGACTAAGCTGTAATGTATTGGATAGCATTATAGAGCCATTATAATATGTAATATTTGTAAATAAATCTGTAATACATATTTATCAGCTTAGTTATGAACTGGAAACTTTTGGAGGACTTTTTATGGGCCAGGTATTGTATTTGGGATTTTCTATACATAATCTTGCTTAATCTCAAGATAGGTGATTTTACCACTGTTCTCATGATGGAAAAAAAATAACATATGTTAGAAGTTAGTGACCATCTCAAGCACCGTGCTGGCAACAAGTGGAGCTGAGAGTAAAAATCTGAAGACATGGAAGTCCATCTGTGTATTTATTATGAGATTGTATAGCTATGTTTTGAGTGTGTGCATAAGACATATTCTATACACATTGTGTTTTATGAATCACGTAGTGCCTTGAGTCTATGTTCCAAGTTTCAGAGTATAACTGATTTGTTGTGTGAAGTGTTTTATAGCTCAATGGATCAGATCAAGTGCTATAGGTCTACTACCTTAGGGAAAAGTCAACTGTTCTTCCCCTATCCACATTCTCCCCAGGAGTTAAGCATCCTCAGAAAAAAAGTGAGAAGTTTAAGTCATAGATACCACAGGCAGAGAGAAGCTCTGTGACCTTTATAGGGAGTTATTTAAGTGTGTTCAGTAGAAATGAAACAAAGCAACACCACTTAGGGCAATTAGCATGTGTTAAAGAATTGTCAACATTTGGTAACTTGGCTTATTTTAAATGCTGCATCACATTCTGTGATATAAAGTCATTCTGTGGCTTATCAGAATGACTTCAATTGTGTTATCTTCTCTCAAGAGGAGTCAGCTTAGTATCTTAGGAGCAGGTTTGTAATAATTTTTTTAATGGGTTCATTAAAAATGTTTTTATAGTATGGTGCACTACCATTGCTTGGACTAGAGTTGACTGTACCCTTAGCAGGGGAAGGCCTTTATTTTAGACACTCTTCCATAAACTATGGTTCATTATCCACAAAATGGTGATGACTAAAATGCAAACTAGATTGTTGGGGCGGATCAAATAAGAAGGCATTTGTAAAGGAAGTTTAATAGTAACATTTGTTACCATTATATATATATATATATATTTGAACCATATGTATATTTGAACATAAAAGTTCAAATCAGTAAATCTTGATAAAGGTCATAGTGGTGTCAAGATAGAATTATGGGGAAAACCAAGGAATATTTAAAAATAGATTTAAAACAAAACAAAAGTAAATTCTGTGTGGTCCTGGACTAGATAGCAGCATTCTCAGGTTAAGGACTTAACTAGATGATGGAGCTGGAGGGCCTGGTGAGGAGGCAGCCTTTGGCAGGGCTGAGAGAGATGAGGGACCTCTTTTAGTCTGCCTCATCCCCTGTATCCCACCAGCAAGAGCTTCTGCCCTTGTGATTCAGAAGTCTTCCTGCTCCCTCATGGTTCCAGTAAGTGCTGATGGAACCCATGTAGTTACTTGACTTGGAAGGTGTGTTCCTCAGTGTTTCTGTGGTAGTTTACCTTCTCTTCACATGGTGGTTACCATGGCTAATTGAGTGCTGGTGTTCTCTATCCAATATAAAGCAGACTGTTTTGTTTGTTTGTTGTTTTTAAATATGGAAATCCCAGCCTACATAAGGGCATGCATCTCCCTCTCACATGCGACTCATAATTACTACTTGGAAACTTCAGCTTTCTTCTCTAGCTCTTATAGAATGTGTGCTGGGCAGATGAGCATATAACTGTGATGATACAGGGACTTAATGGAAAGGTTGGTGTTCAGAGGTTCAACAGCCTTCGTGTCATTATCAGTGAAAATTGCACTACAAGGACAGCTATGAATAAGAAGTTTGTCAAAAGGTTTTGAAGGGGCAATCACAAATTGCTGATGAAAGCATATGAAGCTATGAAAAGGAGTTATGAAGACTGATTTAGAATTAAATAGTGTTCTACTCTTTTGGAATGCCTTAGCATGGCTGAGGCCAGGAGGGAAGATATGAGAAATGGGTAGAGAGCCCTGTGTATTGTTTGCCAGCAGACACATTAAGCCCTACAGCTCAGATCTCAGTTGTAAAATTCCTTGCACTCTGGGTGTATTGGCTGTGGGAAATGCCTGTGGTTTTCCCAGCTTGCCTCTCTCTCAGCAGGCTTGAAGGAAAATAGTCTCAAAGGCTGTAAGAAATCAATAGGAAAGGAAACAATGAAACCTAATAATTGAAACAGAATAGAAACAGCAATGAAGTGTTAATTGAAACAATTTCTCTTAGTAGACTGTGAATCATCCTTCACTCATACTTGTTCATTTCATGAGGAAAGTGACATAGTGGCTCAGACTGTACCATACCTATAACAGGAATAGTGCCCAACTTTCTCCATAGGGATTGTAGGGGTTCAATGGTAGCATGCTTATCACGGTAAAGGCCAGATGTTTCTCTCTCCCAAACACCCTAGCCACCTGACACCAAATATTGCTTATGTTTAGAATTTCATATTCTCATGGGCTGGAGAGATGGCTCAGCCGTTAAAGGCTAGGCTCACAACCAAATATATATAGAATTTCATATTCTCTAATTCTTATTCTAGACATAAGTTATTATAAGAGATCAAAGTGTTTTTCTATTTCTTTTATTAATAAAGATGTTAAATGGTGATTAAGATTCTGAACATTTAATAGGCAGAATGTTTTGAAGACTATATTGTTTTGTGTGCTATCACATCTCAGTAATGTTTTTAAAAATGTGACAATAATTTTCTTCTCTCTAGAATGTAAAATTATAGAGGTGCATAAACTTGAGAGCAATCCATGAATACACTTTATTGTTTTATATGAGAAATATTTCATTAAGATTTAAGAATAAAGTTACCAGGAAGAATTACAACAGAAATGCCAGTCACACGGTCATTCATGACATTGTCCACTCTTAAATCTGGTACCTAGGCTACCATCTTTTTCTGGCTCTTTCATTAATTTATCTGTAACAATTAAGATCTGAACATCTCGTTTCATGCTTCCTGAGACAAGCTGTGCAGAATGTTAATGAACAAAACCAGAAATAGAGTGACCTTTAAAACTGATATTTCCATCACAACATTTAGAATCTACTGCTTTGGGAGCAAAACAATGGAAGAGAGACTTGGTTGTTGCAAATTCTCAAAGATGAGCAAAGTGGAGTGGATCTCATGAGTATTGGTTGTTTCCTGTGGTGTCCAGCTGAACAAGGTTATGCACACACCACACGTTCCTACTGCTGCCTGCCCACCCGCGACTGATCATTTCTTCATAAACATGTTTATGACTCTTCCATCCTTGCAGAGTTTGTTGTGAGTGACCGAGGCATCCTTCCATGCTGTCTCTCTTTACAGAACTATTTTTCTCTTAATCATAAGTAGAAACAGGTTTCTGCACTCCTGTGCTAGTCACCTGTTTATTTTCTAGTACTTAAGAATAAAGGTGGAACTTGTATTCTTAATAAAAGGGCAGAGTATAATAAACTCCATTTTGGTTATTCAACCCCTCTTTTGACTTTTCAAGAAACAATACACTCATGCGAATTAAATAAGCACAGAAAATCTACAAACAAATTCAACCTTGCCTCAATGATGACTAGTTTAAAGTTTATGGATGAATTTACCAAAATCATATTCATGCTTACAGCAGACTGTAGTCATCTTAAAATGAATGGAAATGAGGGTGTTCTAGGTTGTTTCCAGTTTTTGGTAATACTAATAAAGCTGCTATAAACATAGTTGACCAAATATCTTTGTGGTATGGTGGAACATCTTTTGGATATATGGCCAGGAGTGGTATAGTTGTGTCTTGAGGGAGACAAAACGGCTGCCTACAGAATGGGCAAAGATCTTCATCATTCTGATATCTGACAGAGGGCTAATATTCAAAATATAAAAAGAACTCAAGAAAGTAGACTCCAACAAACCAAATAACCCAATTAAAAAATGGGGTACAGAGTTAAACGGAGAATTCTCAACAGAGGAATCTCTAATGGCAGAGAAAAACCTAAGGAAATGTTCAATGTGCATAGCCATCAGGGAAATGTAAATCAAAACAAGTATGAAATAACATCTAACACATCAGAATCGAGGCACCCCACACTGGAGGAGTAGGATAGGGGGAAGAGGGAGTAGAGGGTAGGAGCATGGGACTGGGAGGGGTGGAGGGAGAGGGCTGTAATGGAGACATGTAAGGTTGGTTCAATAAACAAGGCTCAAAATGTGCAATTCAGTACATAGACTTATAGACAAAAACCCATGACCATCTCAGCACAGAAAAGGACTCTGAGAAAGTTTAATAATAGCCCTTCAAGATAAAAGCCTTCATGAATCTAGTAATAAAAGGAAAATATCTCATCATAATAAGGGCTAGAGATGAGCTGCCTGTAGTTGACATTTTACTAAATGAGTAAAAACTGCAAATGCTTCCTCTATAACACAAATGTGCCTACTCACTCAACTCTTCAGTATAGTCCTCAGAGTCTTAGAGCAACAAGACAAAAGGATACAAACAGGAAAGAAGCAGGCATATTAGCCTTAGGTGAGAAGTCAGGATCCTACATTTAAAAAACCCCAAAGATTTCACCAGAATACTCTTAGATCTGATAAAGACTTGCAACAAGGGAGTGTAATATATAAAATATTAATATATTACATCAATTAATAATTATTATATGTAGTATAATATATTATATATAATATATATTTAATACATAATTTTTAATGGAGTACTTTAAGTTTTTTTTTGCATTTTTTGTTTTTGGGAGATCATATGTCTAGCAGTAATCCATTTCCCCTGTATTTTACATTATTATTTTTTACATTGATAGTACTTTTCTTATACAATATTATTATCATGATTTCCCCTCTCTTATCTCCTTCCAATACATCTCTGCCTCCTGACCCACTCAACTTTGTCATTTCTCTCTCTTTAGAAAACAAACAGGCAAGAAAGCAAACAAACCAGAATAAAACAAAACAACTACAAAAAAGAAGAAAAAGCTGAGAAACACATATACATGTGTGCTTGCATGAACACACACACACACACACACACACACACACACACACACACACACACA